>JACCGJ010004868.1:0-37984 GCA_013407085.1 Atriophallophorus winterbourni | reverse complement strand
TGGAGTAACATACCCAGAATCAATTATATCAATGCAAACAAGTTCAATGACGACCTGAGATATAAATAGAAAGAAAGGAGTTACCAAAATTGCCGTCCAAAATGTCTATCAAAGAAAAGACACCCAAAAGTGGTGTCAGAATACAAGCCAAATACAAGTGTCCAAAATGGCAACCAAATTCAACAACAATGACCGGCAATGGCCTCAACAATGAATTAAAACAAAAGCTTCACCAAATATGTGAACAGAAGATTTCCAATAAAATAATTACAAAAAGAAATGTTTTATATCAAAATACTGTAGGAAAATAAAACACAAGCAAAATCTATTTCTCAAAATTCAAGTTTTGTAACCAAGTTTAAAATAAAAAGAATGTTGAAGGGAAAGGAAGAATTTCAAACTACTTTGAACCTTACACCTCCGACCAAATTCTTTCTAGGGCTTAACTGTACAACGATTGTTCAACGAATACCATAACGAATTCCGTGCAGCAAATGACTTTATTTAGTGGCGAGTCACACACGCCACGTCGCATTGCCATCATTGGACACATGTGGCTTTTTATAAGGAAATAGTTTGCCAGACTAAGACCCACCACGTCCTCCGGTTCTGCCACCGTCCCCTACAAGTAGCTTATGCATGCAACCCCGCCCAAACGAGCCTTGTGTATTTCATTCTCAAACAGCGATATCTCGCGCCAATTAAACAAATCTAATGTGCAAATTACTATTAGTGTATCATGAGATCGAAACACAAATAACACATCAGGTACACAACGGAACACTTTACTCCAATCATATGGATTGTCATGGCTACCATCTGTCGCCACCCTTTCGGCTGACTCAGTGTCATGTGAACCAGGCTTACTATTCATTGGAGCTGAATAGGTGTCAGGTGTGCCAGGCTTGCTCTCACTCGTATCTGAATTAGTGTCGGGAAATTCAGTCACAAAATCCGACTGAGCTAATTCAGTGTCAGTTAACTCAGCTTCCCGAGAACAACCGACAGCACAAACGTCAAGACCCATCAAATTTACATCAATAGAAACCGTTTCTTGGCACTCAACGATGCTAACATGCCTTGCTATGGAATCCTTTTGGCAACATTTACACAACTGACCAAATCGACTCCAATCAATAAGAGCTTGACGTGTCACAAAGTCTGTGAGTTGCTGAAAAGTAATTTCTAATCCCTCGCAGTATACAGCATTCTTCAGATCAGTCCACTGTTGCTGGAACACAGCCGGTAATATATGCACAATATACTCTAAAGTGTCACTTGCATTCAAAATCGCCTGGCAGTCCAATAGAGTGAGGGAAACCTGACATTTATGCATTGACGAAGCAAGAACAGCGAAGCCTTCTGACTGGCCAATCAATCGTCGGGCCTCTTCAAATAACTCATCTAATACTGAGTGAGCCACAGTACAAGCTGGGTCTGAAGCTCGTTTATGACAGGTACCATAAGTTAATTTCAAGATTGTAGCATTAGCAATCGCTTAATCTTGCTCCAATTCGAGTGCCCGTTTAGAAGGTGCACAGCTACAGTCAAGATCATGTCTACCAACAGATGGAGATTCAAAATCGTCCGCACCATTGTGACGATCTTTTAGGGACCTAACCGAACCACGCACTACACTTGCTAAATGTTCAGGCATTTTATACAAAAGGATTCAAAGGGAAAAAGGAAACAAATAAAAAGGACGTCACCGATATTGTAAACTGAATCGATTCGCGAATCTTCAACTGCACTTCTCGCCAAGTTCGAGAAGAATCAAATTTCAAGTTCAGTACTGTATTTTCTCCAATTGAGACAAATACGATACAAATCGAATTCCAAGATGAGTACTGCTTCAACGAACCAAATTGAGTACTTCCAAAAATTGTAATGCTTCGACGCACCAAGTTGAGTACTGTATTTTCTCCAATTGAGACAAATACGGTACAAAATCGAATTCCAAAATTGAATACTGCTTCGACGAACCGAAGTTGAGTACTGCTTCAACGAACCAAATTGAGTACTTCCAAAAATTGTAATGCTTCGACGCACCAAGTTGAGTACTGTAACATCTGTGACGTAAGTAACGCGTATTCCAGTTCGACAAATTCGAAACCACAATTCGGATGTTATACGGTACTGTAATTAGCAACAATTACAACAACAATAATTATACAAACCTCAACTGTATAGGAACGTAAAGCAAACAGTGGAGTCAAAATACTCCAGAATCAATTATATCAATGCAAACAAGTTCAATGACGACCTGAGATATAAATAGAATGAAAGGAGTTACCAAAATTGCCGTCCAAAATGTCTATCAAAGACAAGACACCCAAAAGTGGTGTCAAAATACAAGCCAAATACAAGTGCCCAAAATGGCAATCAAATTCAACAACAATGACCGACAATGGCTTCAACAATGAATTAAAACAAAAGCTTCACCAAATATGTGAACAGAAGATTTCCAATAAAATAATTACAAAAAGAAAGGTTTTATATCAAAATACTGTAGGAAAATAAAACACAAGCAAAATCTATTTCACAAAATTCAAGTTTTTGTAACCAAGTTCAAAATAAAAGAAATGTTGAAGGGAAAGGAAGAATTTCAAACTACTTTGAACCTTACAAGGACAATAAATATATATACAAAAAAGATTGATTCTTCAGGAAGATCGACAGTTTTGTAGTTGCAAAAAAATGCCATGTATTGTGTCGGTATGATGGGTAAAAAAAATATTCGTTTGGAAAAAAAATCATGTTATATATACGGGATGTAGGGTGGAATTACTACGCATAAATATATCCAGTTTGTTCCTGAAAATCCTTTCACTAGATGATTGGACAACATGTGACGGTAGAGAGTTCCATAAGAAACAAACGCGCACCGAATAAAAGAACCGACGGCAGTTCCGGTGGGAATGTGGAATATCAAATGCAAATGGGTGAGTACGTGTGGCATGGCTTGACCGGAGGCGAAATAGATGCCTCAGAGGGTGCGCCTTGGAGTTCATTATTTTGTAGGTTAGTATTAGATCGAATCGAACCCTTCTGCGAAGCAGTGTATCCAAATTAAGCTGCTCAAGTCGATTCTCATATGGTAGGTTGCGGAGCAGCCAACCATTTTAGTTGCTCTGTGATAGATCCTCTCGAGCAGCTTGATGTCCTTTTGTAGCCACGGTGCCCAAGCTTGCACTGAGTAATCCATCACCGGGTTAATATACGTATTTATGAGCATGGAGAATGATTCCCGGAAAAAATGTCCGAAAATACGCCGAAGCATACCTAGCATGCGGCTAGCTCGGTTGTACACTGCTTCGCATTGCATGCTAAACTTCAGACTTCCACTAATCCATATGCCGAGGTCTTTTTCTTTGGTTGTCCATTCCAGTTGATTTGGTCCAAGGTTGTATGAGAATGGAAAATCTTTGCCTATTTGCAACATTTTACACTTTCGGAAGTTGAATGGAAGTTTATTTCTCTCCGACCAGCTGTTCAATAGATCCAAATCGCTTTGTAAGCGCAAACAGTCCACGCTTGACTTGATTCGCATCCAAATTTTAACATCATCCGCAAAGAGAACCATTTTGGCTGTGACAAGTTTCGGAAGGTCGTTGATGTAGACCAAAAAGAGAACCGGACCAAGTACCGAACCTTGTGGGACACCGCTAGTGGCCTCGATTTCCCCAGACATCACACCATCGATACGTACAGTTGCTTTGCGATCAAGAAGGTAACTTCTCAGCCAGACAAGAAGGCACCCATTAATACCAACATCGTGCAACTTGCGCAGCAGTATAGAATGGTCCACGCGATCAAACGCCTTTGATATGTCCAAGTAACACGCATGCACGCAACCACCATTATCCACTGCCTGCGTCCAGTCATCCAGTGTCTCCAGTAGGTTAGTCAAGCAAGAACGAGACTTTCTAAATCCATGTTGCTCTCTGGACAACAAGTTTTGGGCTTCGAGATGACTCACAATTCTTTCGCACACAATTCGCTCCATAATTTTTGAGATCACTGGAAGGAGTGTAACAGGGCGGTAATTTGCTGGGTCAGAACGAGTTCCACCTTTGTAGATGGGTGTTATGATTCCTCTCTTCCAGTCATTAGGTACAACACCCTCCCTCAAGGAGTGATTAAATAAATCACAAAGTGGTTCGCACAGTTGACTGCCGCATAACTTTAGTATTGCAGGTGTGATTCCGTCAGCTCCCGGGGACTTGTTGATATTCAACTTGCGTAGGTGGTGCTGCACTATTTCCGAACTGATGCATATATCACATATCGTCTCCGGCACAATTGTTGCTGACAATTCTGATGGTTGTAATTTATCCTTGGGGGTGAAAACTCGTGAATAAAAACTGGCTAGAGCGTTAGCGGTTTCCAAAACAGAATCAGTTAGTCCGTTATCTGTCATGATCGGAAAAACACCGGGTTTCAGCTTCGTAGTGTTGTTAACAGTTCGATAAAGCAGTTTGGGATTTCGCTGCATTCTTACCGCCAGCTGAAGCTGGTGATATTGTTTGTCCTCTCGGATGAGATTTGTGACCTGATTCCGCAATTCGCGAAAGTTTGCCCATGTCGAATCAGTTCTGGAGACCCTGTGAATAGCCCATGCCAAATTTCGCTTTGTCAACCATTTTCTAGTCCTACTGCGAATTCTGAATTGTGGTTCTTTGCTACTATGTTTCGGGACATTTTTAGAATTGAAATGTATCATGTTGATTATGTAATCTGTCAGGGTTGTGCAATGCGAGTCCGGATCACTGAAATTTATATTATGTTCATCAAAAGCTACCATTGTTTTCATCAAACCAATGTAATCCACTTTTCTATTTTGTTTTGTTTGCTTTACAATTCTACTGGCGTTGCACACGTATTGAAATAGCAGAACGAGGTGGTCGCTTCGACCCAGCGGAGGGTGATACTGAACATCTTCAACGGCTGTGGCTTCGGACGTTAAGACTAGGTCTAGAACAGAAGTCTGTTGCAAATTTCGTTGTCGTGTATAATCGAAAACATGATTATACAAGGGGATGTAATCAAACAGTTCTCGAAATTTGTAGTCTAGGGATAGGGGTGGGTGATCTACTCGGTTATATAGTTGAGGCAGATTGAAGTCTCCCATAATCAGCAATTGCGAATTGCGCTGTTTTCCGGCGTACTGCATTGCTTTCAAGAGGTTTTCGTTATACGCATCCAATGATGATGGCGAACGGTAAACTACACCAACGATGCAACTGTCGCCTGATTCGAGCTTCAAGTTGCACCATAAACTGTCTTCCAGATCGAGTTCAGTATCTGTAACTACCGTACAATATAAACGGTCATGGTGGTAAACAGCTACTCCACCACCTGTTCTTAAGCGGTCTCTCCGAAACAAGGTCATGTTTGGAATAGAGAGCTCGCGATCGCTCACGTGAGGTTGGAACCATGTCTCAGTTATTGCTATGACGTCGAGTGAGTGCTGATTGCAGAGATCCTTCAGTTCAGTTAGTTTGTTTAACAGGCATTGTGCGTTTGTATATAGGCAATTGATTGTGGTTTTCGTATACAGTGATGGGGCTGAAAGCTCGTCTATTAGTCCGACCCTTCGAGAGTCGGACATCGGTCGTTTTTTGGGATTGCCACAGTGTTTCTAATCGGAGTCTCGTCTGATTGTGGAAGGCGTGGTTCATTAGAAGGCGTAGAAAGTCTGTGATCACTCATTCTGACATCCTTCGGGAGATTCCTATAGTTTGCTTTCCAGTTAGCCCTAACTGATTCCATCATACCTTTCGTTAAAAGTGTTACTTTCAGAGGTTTTGGCCCGTCACCTTTATAGTTTGGTGAACGAGGTATTCTAAAAGTGTCCACCACAACTGACTCGTGAGCCCCGATGCTGTTGGCAACATAGAGCCACTGTTTGTAATCGTGGTGCTGTATTTCACTTCCTGAAGCAGTGTCAGTGTGTTCGGGAACACCAAGAAGAACAATACTGCGTTGGTCACATTTTTTCCCATTGTTCAAATTACCTTTCCTCTCCCACCACGGAATATCTGCATGTATGCGACATTTAGTCTGTGAGAATGTACGTAGCAAATAAGAGTTTAACAGAACGTCTTCCATCTCTTTTTGGCTTTTGAAAGTTATTCTCAGTAAACGTGGTTCATCGAGATGAGGAGAATTGGGGTGCCGACTTAGGCGGGTTATTGAATCGGGCAGTATCGAGCTCATATTCATCATTGAACACAGCTGGTACCATTGTTCAATGTCGTGAGTTCTTCTACTCGAGAAAAGTGTCCCTGATGTCTCCGGCACATTGGTGCAAATTACACTGAGATTCATCAAAGTTCTTTTCATTTCATCATTAGTTTTTGAAGTAGAGGAATTCTGCTGGTGGACAGTCAGTACACGCCCCTTCGACTTTCTAATCTGATTAACATCTGAGTCGCAGCTTGCGTTAGCATTACTCAGCTGTTTAGCTTCCCGCGAATTCTCCTTAAGTAACGGAGTAACTTGTGGAGTTACGGGATGTAGCGTTGGGTTCGGGTTGATTTCACTTTTTAATGAGTTATTGTGGGCATTTACTATCGACTTCAATGATTCCTCAAATTTTTGGGAAATGTTCTCTAAGTATTTGACGCGATTTTCCAGGTCTCCTGATTGTGATGCATTGGTCCCGGTGCCGTTTAACGACTTTGTTCTACAGACACTGCATACATAACAGACACTAGGAATTTCCGGATTATTAATAACGACTACTGCCTCGTTAGTCAAAAGTTTATCGCAATTAGTGTGTATCTTAGTAGAGCACATATAACACATGACTACTTTCGATTTCACACTTACCCCCTTTCTGCAAATTTGACACGTAGTTTTCGTAGGTCTAGACATCCGATAGCTGTTGAGGTTGTCTGGCCAAGGTCGTCTGATCGTTGAATGGGGGTGTTGATAGCTTCCACTAAAACACCTAGGCGCGTATCGATCGGTTCACGGTTGAGGGATGAAATTTGCGAGGTTCGCGTGGGAACGTATCGCAATGTATTGGATGCAAATTACCAATTAAAACAGTCGTGGTGATCGTAGATTTGATCTTGCACAAACGATGCACGGCTTGTTGAATTCAGTTGAAGAAGATCTTCCGAACGATATTGGTCCCGACCAAGTCAAAACAGCGACTGAAGCTGATTAAGTCCAATAGATCTCTTCAAGCGAAATCCAATGGTGTAAGAATAATCCGAATAGGATCAACGAGTGACGAGTAATGTTCAAAAGTATCAGAGCACAAAATTATGCGTCCGTCTGTTAACGTCTGGTCGTAATTTTCTTAACGTCTGGTCGTAATTTTGCAGAGTCATATGCTCCATCTGGATAAGGGAGCCATCAACATCTTTTGTGGTCTTCCAACCGATTGCATTTCCACGTCATGTCTTTCATCAAAATCAGTGTAAGATAAGACCGATTACATCTGACAGACATTGTTGTCCGAGTGTTTGAAAAGTTTGTTTTTAATAATGTTTTGCGACTACTCATGAGTACCAAGTCCTTCGAAATGTTATCAAAGTTGATCACAAGGGTCCACATTGACGTACTGGAATCATCTGGAATCATCATCACCAGTGCATATCCTCTCCACGCTTTGTTTCCGACCCACGACATTCAACATTGTAATATCACGTTTTACGGCTTGAGCGACCGTCCATCTATGGAACGGTTGCGAATTAGCCTTCATGAATATTTCTTTAGGCTGACGCATATGATTAGCGTCATATGCCTGAAAAGTCAAACCGAAGTCAGAAAGATCCGTTGTGTTTGTCTTAACGAACTGATCTCCATAACATGGGTTTCCATGGCTTTCCATCCGCTTAGCGAACTAATAAAAGTAAACTCCCCTCGAAATACACGCAGTCACTCGTGTTGCATCGAAATACCGCACTCAAGACTTGATTGTCGTCGCTATTTCTTCTGTGTGCGTATCTGCTTTCTATGGAATGCGCTACCGCAACATGTTGTGAATACAATGACAATGGATGTTTTCAAATCGAAATTGGATGCATACGTCAAGCAAAACCCTGAATTTGGCCGTGTGTATTGAAGCAACATAAACCCAGAAAAAAATATTAACAATGTGATTTTGAGTAAATTTTTATTTTTGTAATACTTGTCATCCAATGGTACGTGTGAAGCAATAGCTTTTTATCACCATAAAATGTTGATTCTTGATTCTTGATTCTAGTGATTTGAAACATTATTTACGTCATCGATAAGCGCATTGAGTGCTTATGCACGTATCACTCTGTAAATCTGTGTCTGAAAATCGGCGTTCATTGTACAAACCCTAAGTTGCATTGGCATTCAAGTATAATGTTCTTAACCGCGTCACCACTGATTCAAGTTTCAAAGACCCTGAACTTACTGTCTCCACCTGACGACGACAGATAGCCAGAACCCACTATTGGATTGTAAAGGAGGTTAATGTGATCAACACATTAATAAGGTCATCGATAAGCGCATTGATTGCTTATCCACGTAACACATTGTGATTCTCTCTGAACAACATTGTTCGTTGTACGAACCCTATGTAACTGACATAACTTTGGTCATACATAAGCGCCTTGAGTGCTCGACCAATAATCACTTTCGATTCTGTGTCTAAACATCGTGGTTCGTTCTAAGAACCCTATGTAACTGTTGTATATAGTATAACTTTGTTTAACACATCACCACTGTTTCGAGGATCAATCAACCTGATACTGCACTCTCCTATGGACGACGAAAAACAGCCAGAAAACAATAGTGAATTGTAAATAATGGGAATATAAGCAACCTCAATTATCAATAAGCGCCGTGAGTGCTCGACCAATAATCAATTTGTGATTTAATGTCAAAAAACATCGTGGTCTGTTGTCCAAACCCTATGTAACAGTGGCATACAAGTATAACTTTGTTTACCTGTATACCACTGTGTTAAGGCTCACTGAAAATAACTTACTGTCTCCAACTGACGACGGAAAACAGCCTGAAACCGGAAGTGGAGTGTAAAGGTTAGGGATGTGAGCAACACATAACTTTGGTCATTCATAATGGCCTTGAGTGCTTCACCAATAATCACCTTTGATTCTGTGTCTGAACATCGTGATTCGTTGTACGCACCATATGCATGAGTGGTATACAAATATAACTTTGTTTACCTTTTTACCACTGTTTCAAGGCTCACTTAAACTGATCTTACTGTTTTCCCTGTAAATGGCATGTAGCTAGAACCCGGAAGTGGAGTGTAAATAATGGGAATATAAGCAACCCATTACTTTGGTCATTCATAAGCGCCTTGAGAGCTTGACCAATAATCAATTTGTGATTGTGTGTCTGAACATGGCGATCCGTTGTCCGAACCAGATGTAACGGTGGCCATACAGTTAACTCTGGTTTACACCACTTTAACTCTGATTAAGTCCTCATTTAAACTGATCATACGGTATTCACCTGATAAAGGCCAGAAAAGCGGTAAGTGGTGTAGGAAGATGATGGGTGTGTGGAACTCATTACTTTGGTCATCCATAAGCGCCATGAGAGCTTGACCAATAATTAATTTGTGATTGTGTGTGTGAACATCGCGGTCCGTTGTCCGAACCCAATGTAAATGTGGCATACAAGTATAACATCGTTTACCAATTAACCACTGTTTCAAGGATCACTGAAACCGAGCTTACTGTTCTAAACTGAGAAAGGCATGAAGCTAGAAACCGGTAGTATATTGTAAAGGATAGGCATGTGAGAAAAACATTACTATGTACATCCATAAGCATTTTGAGTGCTGGACCAATAAACCATTTGTGATTGAGTGTTTGAAAATTGTGTTTCGTTGTCCGACCCTTATGTAACGGTGGCATACAAGTATAACTCTGTTTACCACTTTAACTCTGATTTAAGTCTCATTTAAACTGATCTTACTGTCTTCACCTGACGACGGCCAAAAGCCAGAAAGCGGTAGTGGTTTGTAAAGGATGATGGTGTGAGGAACACATTAATTTGGTCATCCCTAGCGGCCTTTTTTTTGAAAGTGCTTTGACCAGCTCACTTTTGATTCTGTGTCTGAACATCGTGGTTCGTTGTACGACCTATATAACATTTGGCATACAACCTAACCTTGTTTACCCTTACCTTAATCATTGTATCAAGGCTAACTGAACCTGATCTTACTGTCTCCAAGTCCCCCTGACGAACGGCAAACACAGAAACGTGTGGTTGTGTAAAGGGTGATGGTGTGCGAACACATTAATTTGGTCATCCATAAGCGCCTTGAAGCGTGACCAGTGTGGAGTGGCTGTTAGCATGAATACTTATTGTCCAATCAGAATGCAGTAGCTGTCAGTGTGTCTATATCTCTATTGTAATTCCCATGATGATTCATATCTTTGTTGACGTGTAGTGAATACACATCTGTCGCTCTGATCTTGACTTTTCTACATGGTGACGAGGGTGATCGACGAGAAAACGTCGGATAGAACTGAGAACGCCCGTTTTAGCGGCTTTAATGTTCGACCACCGGCAAAACTCAATGGAAGGCGATGAAGGATTGGCAGATTGGAAACGGTGGAAGGAACAGTTTAGAGACATCCGGACGTTGGCGAATCTGACGAATACCGACAAAGCGTATCAAATGGTGACGCTGAGGAATGCGCTTGGTGAACAGGCGACGAATTTCATATACAGTGTTTCACCTTTGATAAGAACGAAAACGCAGATGACTGGGAAACTATCTTCGCGAAGCTCGAAGAACATTGCCTCGGTCAAGTGAACGAAAGATGGAAACTGTGGAAGCAACACTTCAGCGACTTTCGGACGTTGGCGAATCTGACGAATACCGATAAAGTGTATCAAATTGTGACGCTGAGGAATGCGCTTGGTGAACAGGGGACGGAGTTTATACAGTGTTTCACTTTTGTTGAGAACGAAGACGCAGATGACTGGGGAACAATCTTCGCGAAGCTCGAAGAACTTAGCCTCGGTCAAGTGAACGATATAAATTCAATTGTCACGCGCAAGATGTCGATGAGCCGATCGTTTGAAAAACGGAAGGATGTGGAGTGGCTGTCAGCATGAATACTTATTGTCCAATCAGAATGCAGTAGCTGTCAGTGTATCTATCTATGTATTCTAATTCCCATGATGATTCATATGTTTGTTGACGTGTAGTGAATACACATCTGTCGCTCTGATCTTGACTTTTCTACAATACATAAGACAGGCATCCCCTTAAGGCCCATTGTAGACGGCATTGGATCCCCAACACACGAATTGGCTAAGCACCTTGCTCAGCTTTTGAAACCATTAGTTGGTAACACGGATTCTTTTATTAAGAACTCGTTCGATTTTGTTCGTCGCTTGAGTACCGTAACAATTGGGGAGGATGAGATGATGGTTAGTTTTGACGTAAGCTCCTTGTTCACGAATGTTGACACTACAAACGCTTTAGAATTAGTGAGGAAATCACTCAACTCCGATATGACCCTGAAGGATCGTACCAACTTGAGTGTACAACAAATCATCAACGGTGTAGCAATTTGTCTAAATATGAATCACTTCTTATTTAATGGACAGCTATACAAGCAAAACGATGGTTTAGCGATGGGCTCACCCATTTCTCCCGTGCTAGCGAATATGTACATGGAGCACTTTGAAGAGATAGCTTTGAAAAACGAAGCGTTGAAACCAAAAATATGGTGGCGCTATGTCGACGATACATTCGTCATCATAAAGCGAAACAGACTAGAAGCATTTCATAGTTATCTCAATAGTTTGAATCAAAAAATCCAGGTCACAAAGGAAACCGAGTCCACGGAAGGGACACTTCCGTTCTTGGACTGTCTCGCGCAAAAAGACAACGGCAAGATTAGAACAACGGTATATCGTAAGCCTATCGACACGGATGCCATTTTGAGATTCACATCTGCGCACCCAAAAAGGGTATTTCAGTCCATAGCAAAATCGCTATTCTACAAGGTTGACCGCCTCTGCAGCGATGATGCAGATAAGAGACAACCTCATGAAGAAGTCAGTCGCCGACTTGCAAATCATGGGTACCCCAAGAGCTTAATTAAACGCCAATTGAACCGAGTTAAATATCCGCAACCGAAGACGGAAAAGGTTTGGCGAGCTACGGTATTTCTACCGTATGTCAAAAGCGCCTCCGAAGGAATAAGTCGACTCTTGAATAGCGCAGGTATTAGAGTAACATATAAGGCAGGTAGAACTCTCCGCTCCGTATTAATGCATCTCAAAGATAAGACTCATTTAGGTTGTGCGACGAACTGCATCTACCAAATCAACTGCAAGGGTTGCACGGGTGTTTACATTGGGCAAACGTCTAGAGAACTCTGCACTAGTTTAAACGAACACAGGAAACGAGTGGGAAAGCGACCCCGCAATACCAGTGAATATCAATCACTGATTCGGGATTCGGCCCTAGCTGAACACGTGCTAGACACTGGACACAGCGTAGATCTTGATAACGTGAAAGTGATAAGACGGGGTGTGAAATCTTATAGGGAAAGACTTCACGCCGAGGCTGTTGAAATAACAAAGGCGGGGGCGAATGCGGTGAACAAGGTGGATGGGGCGGATATCTCAACAATCTGGCGTTCGGTTTTGCAGCGGATTAGGATTAACGAACATCACACTTAATACGCACATGATTACGTAAGCAGTGTGTCGGCATACGCTGACCTGAACAATTATTAAACAATAAGGGATGAACACAGCAATTGAGTGTGATCAATTATCTTGATCAATTATCTTGATCTCCCCTGTGTAGCTTAGTGAACTCAGGATTGGTCAAGAGAATGCCATTTATACCTGAACACTGTTCGTACCGACACCCTTGGTCTGACGAAGTTTCTGTGTTCAGAAGCGAAACGTTATCAAAAACTTACTATAACCGATTCATTGCAAACTCTATTTTCATGATTATGGACTCCCGATCGGTCTCGAATATATTCAAATACTTTGATTATTCGAATTCATTACCCGACATTGTCTCAAGTTATTTTTTGAGATACATGGAGAATACAAAAACAGACCGCATGAGATCGAAATATATTGAGATCTTTGGCTAAGTAGATTTGTCGTGTTGCAAACAACCCCGCATTAACACCGTACTACATGTTTCTTGCAGTTTTCACTCATCAAGTGGAGAAAGCTAAATAAATCTGAATATACGCTGCCCGTATACTGAATCATAGAAGGATTCCTTCTCACATCCTCACGGTGTTCAGGAATGGCAAATTTGATGCGTTAACCAGAATCCAAACGCTAACACTAACTATCTGTTTCAAGCTGTTGCTCACACTAGGTGCATAGAATACAGATTAAATATTGTAAGCATCTAGCAATCTACCACTGTTTTTAAGCTAACTAAACGTCAGTATACGGTTGTCCACCCCCTGATGACAAACAACCAAAATTCCGTAGTGACATGCAAGTGACGTTTATGTGCGCAACACTACAATTTGATCAACATAAACTATCTCAGGTTGTGAACTGAAACATCTACGTACGGTAATACAGAATCATACAAATTGTATAAATTAGTTCTGAGCACCTGAAGCGCCACATAATTGTGTGGATTTGAATTACGTTGAATTGATTTGTTAGTTCACTACCTGAAATAGTTTCATGTTAGGTTCGAGATATAAGCATCGGAATAACCAAAGCGCATCACATCGTAATACCATCACATTTTAGATTCCTGTAAAAGTAAAATATGACTTGATTTATCGTGTTGCATAAAACGTGTGCATTACCGCTGAACTACAGTCTTCAGTCAGCTTTCAATTATCAGGTGGATATAGATAGCTGCATTTTAATAAGCCTTGAATAATTTGTGATGTTTTAAGAGAACTCAGACGTTGATGCCGCTGTCATACATTGAATTCAAAGATTAAGGAATTCAATGATTTTTGGTTAACTAATTAATGCTTTATAACACCACAGGCTTCCAGGATGAATGAAAATGTGAACAAAAATTTGTAGTATATAGCTTGTATAGTACAGTTAATGAAACTCTGACGAATGATGTACGTTTGTATATATCATTCCAATTTCGGTTCAAATATCGCCAGGCAACGAAAGTCCGCCACTTGTTGGGGTAGGGAATTCCAAAGAAATAGAGTGCATAGGGCAAAAATGGCATCATCGATCAATACGGAATTGGGATGTAAAGGGATAAGGTATGTTCGCGTGTCACTCTCTATGTACACTTGAAATAAGTTCTCAATGGATATCCTTCGGTAGACACAGAATGTATTTCGCACGGTATCCTCTTTTTGGTGAAATCACATACATTCAGAGTCACATAAACAAAACACGCTGATCAACAATAAATCCACAGAATAATTTCTGGATCTGTATTACGTTAAACTGTTTTAATTAATCTAAATGTCACAGTGGTTTGCATTAGGAAACTACAGAATTATCCCGAATAGTTCATTGCTACGACATTTTTTAACTCTTTTATGAAGCAAGCGTTATCTATTATAATTTGGAAGCTATTTTTCACAATATCTTAATAATATTTCCACAGAAATCTCGATTATACCGCAGATTTGAAAGTTTTGCGTATGTGAAGTTTCTCAAATATAAACTATATTTTAATCGCAAACACTATGAATCCAGTAAGTTCACTGCTTCAATTTGTTTGCTTTTCTCTCAGTTAAATTCGACAAATTTAGGAATTTATTGATTTTAGTTAGGATAGTTGCGTGGAACGAACTGATTTGTTTGATAATCGACACGAAGTTTGATTTTGTAAGTTTACGGACACGGAAAACGTGCCGGGTAATCATTTCTTTCCTCTGATCGACACACCGCCCAATTTAATGCCATTGTTAAACTGCATTTTATTACCATCTGTTTAAAACGGTGTTGTTTATATAAGAAAAGAAAATGTGTACATATTGACAAGAAATTATCAAATTCTCTTCCAGTAATCGAACAATTTACGAAACCTAAATCGATACCCTCCTCACTATTTCGGTATTCAATTCGTCCGTAGTTACCGTCGAAATTTGGAAGCTTAACCAAAAACGAGTTAAGATCTAACTGCGAATAATTGAGTGCAAAAGACTATTAACAATGTTCGACATAAGTCAGCAAAATACGGCCAAATGTAATGAAATATGTCTTTTGTGTTTCCTTTTATCCATTGACAACACGGTTTTGTGTCATAGTTCATATCGTTCCAAGTGACCTTGTCGTTTATTTAGTTGCAACAAACTCTCTTGCTAGATCTTTTGATGATATAAAGCAAACGAGACCACTCAGAGAATTGTAATATACGATAATGACGGAGATGAATTGGTGTAGTATATTCTCTTTGTCGCACTACACCGTTTCACGAATAATATCATCCTTGTCGTCAGTTTTTATTGAGCTTGATTTCTAAAGCACACATGAAGAGAAAAAAATCAAAATGTAGGATGTAAGTACCATGCTTGAATTTCATAAACACCTACAGAAATTTCTATGGTTCATCATTTTTTCAGTGTGGGCAAACATGAAACTACCAACCGTTTTCTCTTTTAGAATGAGCCGATCGACCATTTTACATTTCGAATTAGTTCACTAAAATACCGGCTTTTGCGATTCCAACTTTTTTATGTGAAGCACCTTAATTCGCAGGGTATAAAGATTTTCAGCTGAGCCGGTATATAATGTTGGCAACTAATTTCTCATGCAGTTGTCTTTGCTGGAACATAAATAAAAGCCGGAGCAATAAGTCTAAAATAGCACAATGCACCTATACTTCGATTAAGCTCAACTAATCCACTATTTGAATGCATTTTCATCACACACCCCACGACGGTTTCTTGCTGTTTGCGCACATCAGTCATGGACAGCATGATAAAGAACTGCATCGGTTGAAACAGTGAATGAATGGTAGATAAGATTTGGGTGTATATGCCACTGTTGTATAAGGTTGGTGTTTCGAGGTAATTCGAGGTGTTTAATAGTCTAAAAAGCATCAATCCTAAAAATTATCGGACCCATGAATATGTGCTGGTAGTACACCATTCCCGCTTTAACTGTAGAAGTTATTTTTATTCTGTGGTTGTTTGTTTTGCTTGGAACAGTTTACTTTTACCGTTGCTCACTCCACTTACATGACTTTAAGACGAAATTAGACGAATTGTTATTGAATTATTCTTTTCCCGAACACTTATATACTGCTTAATCTAATTCCTTGTCTTGTTTTATACACTAACTAGTTTTACCATCCTATTGTCGTTGTTAAGCTTGTTGCTTTTTAGATAATTAAAAACATTGAATTACCTTGAATAACCTTGAATCGCAGCGCGAAATCGGTCAAGGTCAAATGACACCGTGGTTCGTGAACGGCTGAACGTGTGAAAATCTGCGCATAAAGCTAACTAGGCTAAAAATTGAATAAAAGGTATACAGAATTTTACCTTAATTACTTGTGTTCCGTCGCAGCGCCAAACTTCAAATTGTGGCGATTTTTAATAAACAGTTTAGCGAGACAATCAATTAGATGTGATAATTGAAGTTCTCAGTTCCATTCACTTCTAGGCAACGGGAGTTTAGAGTACCGTTACGCCTGGAATGGCATCAATTTACCACACCTGAATAGATACACAATTGGGATCCTTATACAAGTGTATACTTGAATGCAACTGTTGCATAGGGTTCGTACAACAACGGATGTGAGCAACACAGCACATAGGAATCGTATAGTTGTCATATGATGGAACAAACTTTCATAATTATAGTTGACACGCAATTTCAGTTACATTTTGAGGCGAGTCCACTATCATCACTGTTTCATCACACATGGATAGCACTCAATCTTTTGCCACTGTATATTTTACACGTGGTTGATATACTTGCTCGGAAGATTTCCAATTTTGGTTTCTCCTGTAAAAGATAGTTTAAAATATATTCTTCCACCAATCGGACGGTGGCTATGTAGGATATTTTTTATACCTGTCTCATTGAAGTTGTTGTTGTTGTTGGCCTCCGTCGGTCGATGTCAACCATGGATGTACATCACAATCGCATAAAGTTTGATGTTCTAAAGCTTTTTAAATGACTAAACAGTCCGATTCAGGAGGAACATTCTCAACAGCAGCGCTTGCAACGATGGTCAGAACTCGGTTGTAGGTCGCCAGTTGCACGCCGGCGGCGTGATCTGCGTTCAGCAGCCAATATCAGTATCTGCTCCTCCTCAGCTGGCAGACGACGCTTTACACAATGCTCCAATGTGAGTGGCCAAGTGCAAGTTATTTCCAACTTGCCGGGTCGATGCTAAGAGCTTTCATATCACATTTGTAAACGTTTTTCTACCGCAAGTGCGATCTGTCCAATGGTCGACTTCCTATTGCAACTCAAAATAGAGTAGATCTTTCGGAATACGACCATTTTCCATTCTATAGACATGACCAAGCCAGCGCAGGCGGCGCTGTCGCAATAGAATGAACATGCTCTGTAGACCAGCTTTTGAAAGCACTTCAGCATTGGTCACTCTGTCCATCCACGATATGTTCAAGATACGACGGATGCTTCGTAGAAGGAAAGCATTCAGCTTTCGTTCGTGTCTTGCGTGGGTGGTCAAGGTTTCACTGCCGTACAGTAAAGCATTTAGTACGCACGCCAGTATTCCATCATCTTTGTCTTTACAGTCAGCTTGCGGTTATCCCATACACGAGAGTTCAATCGGGACAAAATGACGGCTGCTCTGCCAATCCGCTTATCAATCTCCTTGTTTACCGAGATTTTATCCGCAATGGTTGAACCAAGATATGTGAAATGATCTAATGGTTCAAACTGAAAGTTTCAAACAGTGATGATTGGAGGCGATGAAGTCCCTTGACCGAGGAATTCGGTCTTGCTCGTGCTGATTGTTAGACCATAGTCTTTGCATGCCGACAAAAAACAATCCATTAGCGAATGTAGGTTCTATTGAGAGGAAGCAATAAATGCTACATCGTCGGCAAACAACAGGTCACGGATTACCACTTACCATGCTTTTGTTTGTGCTGTCAACCGATTCAGGTTAAAAAGCTTACCATCACTTTGCGTGCGTATGTAAATGTCTTCTGTCCTCGTCCTATAAGTGTGCTTCAGAAGCAGAGCAAAGAAAATACCGTAAAGCGTGGAAGCAAGAACGCACTCTTGTTTACCGCCTCGGCGAATGTAAAAGGCTTCTGAACTGAGTCCGTTAAAATGGAATGAGTCTTTCGTGCCTGAGCGGAACGAAATATAGAGTCTGAGCAGCCTTGGGGGCAGCCTATCAGATCAAGCATTTTGAAAAGACCCTCCCTGATGACGTAGTCGAAATGCCTTTGTTAAATCAATAAAAACAGCGTATAATGGCATACGCTGTTCCCGACACTTTTCTTGAAGTAGTCTCAGGGTGAAGATCATGTGAACGGTTGATCGTCCTTGTCTAACTAAAGTGCTTTCATTAAAGCAGTGGTGTGTAAGTGCAGTTGATGCGAGGAACACATTACTTTGGTCATACATAAGCACCTTGATTGCATGACGACGAATCACTATTAGATTCTGTATTTGAACACTGTGGTTCGTTGAACAAACCCCGTGCCACAGTGGTATTCAAGTATAACCTTGTTTACCATTTATTCACTGTTTCGAGGCTCACTGAAAAAGATGTGAGCAACACGTTACGTTGAATATTTTTAACTTCTGATTCAAATTCGCATATTATTAACAAAATATGTGACACGTCGTTAAAGTTTTCCAATTGCGAGATAGTGATATTGTGTCTTGTTGAATTACCTAATGCCAGCCCGGTTTCTGTGATAACAGCCATGAAGGAAAACTGCATACACGCCGAGAAAATAAACAACTTTATCAAAGGATGCTGCAGCGTAAATCGAAATATTCCAGATGTTACTTTGACTGACGCAAAATCGTTCATCCAGGAGATTTTTTATCAGGACGAATGACAGTTCGATGATTACTATCTTAGAAAGAGCTCAGACCTTGGAGAAGTAGCATGTGCAAGTCTTTTTCTAAATTTACCTCGGTTTAAGAACTGTAGAGTTTTGGTTCAGACTAAGAAAACACGCAATGAACGATCCGTGAAAATGTCAGATGGCATGCGAATATCACTATAAAAATAAGTTTACTTGTTGCAACAATGTAATTAGCCGTAATTGACTAAAAAATCAAAATTTTATTGATTTATGTTATCATTTGTCAATCATAGTATATTCCGTATTTAGAAAAATGATACTACTTACATGTATTAAAACGACACGAAGAAGCATATATGGGGAATAGTTTAATGTACAGTTGATGTTAAAAATGTTGGACTCTGAAATCCTTAGTTTTACAAGCAGGTATGGATAATTTTCACCATATGTCTGCAAAGAAAATTCTTGCGAATAAATAAGTAATCAATGAATAGTGGATGAAAATAAGATTAATGGTGGAAGAACAAATAGATGTACAATAACAGTAAGATATGTGTATAAATTTTAAACAAAGCATACTTTAATGCTTGCGTCTAAGTGTTTTAACGGAGCAGCAAAAGTAAAACCAATTCGAAAGGGGTAGGGGAAATTTCGAGGGGAAAGATGTATTTGATTAAATTTGTTTTTCCATGTGGGTAAAACGGAAGCAATAAGGGTTTTGAGTAAACCGGGGTCAACACTGTAATATTCAACATATAAGATCGTACGTTTTGTTTAAAGATCACTCCAATTGTTGAGGGAATAATTTCCGGCAATAAACTGTTTCGAAGACAGAATACACAGACTGCTTAAAAGATTTGTCGACAGTTTAATCAGGAATGTGGTGTTCAAAGGTTAAATTGTGACTGTGGGTAGCAATACCTGAAGGTTTTCGATCGTATTGAAAATGTGAAAATAATGTTATATAAAGGGAGGAATATATAAGCTATACAGCTTAGATTCCGCTTTAAAATTATCGTCAGTCACAATGAGTCCATCAAATGTGGAAGGATGAAGACGAGAAAAAATGGCGCAGATTTAGATGCATAGGGTATGTCAACGTGTCAATTTCTGACCGCAGTCTTCAAACAATTATCTTTGTGGGTGTCCTTCCATAGACACAATATCCTAGGGACGAATAATGTATGTAGCTAAACACATATTCAACAAGTCGCTTCACTAACTTTGTCGCAGTGATTAATTTTATCGATGATGGTAAAATATGTTGGCAGCCACGTAGCTCAGAGGTGTACTGCATACTCCATTGCCGGACGAATGTGGACGGTCATTAACTTTGGTAACGGGATTTGCGAAAATCTTGACAAAGATACCGGACAATCTGCTGACATGTCAATATTCATTCCAGCTTTCTACGTTCAGTTTCTGCATGAGCAAAACTTCTCAATTTACCCGTCCCATCACGTTTTGTGCATGCGGGAAATTGAAATACTTGGACTCAATCGAAGAATGAAATCAGAATCTCGGTTATCGTCTACAGTGTGAAGTCAGAAACAGGTATGCAATATGCCACCCGGACTTACTTCAGCGCAATTTGAATGTGATTATTTATTCATGTAATCTGATGTAATCAATAACTACATACACGATACGACCCAATGATACAGCCTTAACTTAGCCAGCGAAATTGAACAGGGTCTTCTGCTAATGGAAATCGTTTAACACCACAGTTACGAATAGGTCAAACGCATTCTACAGCTTAAGCTACTGTAGAGATTACAACTTTGATAGCTAAAAAGACTAATTGTAACCTCGCGATATCACGCGGATCGATACCCACAGGCACACATTCCTTGACTTTTGTCCTGGAAACTATCCACCTTCAGAAATATCCATCAACAATTGAACAGATTATGAAACAAAAGAAAACAGCATTAGGCCTGGCAATCTTCCTTTCGAGGTTGTTTACCCATAATTGTCATACGATTCTATGAAGTACATTCTTTCTAATGACGTACGATTTCAGGAATCATTTTCACATTTATTAGTCAGAATCGGCTCACTCTCTTTTGAAACACTTTAAACAACATTTTAATCCTTTCTTTAGTGGTTTTTCGCAAATATATATCGGAGAGATCTCCCCGCCATAATGGTTTTGATTCTGTCAAAATTAGATTGAACATTTAATTATCAGGAAAACAAGTATTATTGATAAAAATGATTCAACTTTCGGCATTGCAGCATTTTATTTTCTCCATCTGATGATACCAAACAACCAGAAACCGGGTGGGGCGTGTAACTGCAATGGGATGTGATCACGCCGGAAATTAGTGTTTTCCATTTATTAATTCGTTTGCATTTAGTCACTAATTTTCCATTGTTATAAGGATCAATTATTTTAACCCTAATATTTCCACTTGATAACCACAAACAGCCAGAAACCAAACATTATATGTACCGTTTGGGAATAGAAGCATTTCTATAAATGTTCATTGGCATCGTTCTTGAGACATTGGTCATTATTCTGCGCTATATTATGACGCTGAATGCAATTGTGCTTTCTCCGGCGGACTTTATATTGCACCTAAATTATTCGGTAGTGTAGTGTTTAACTGTGCCGAAAGGTCAGGCGCGTGTGTAAATATACTTATCCTGTCTAATTACATTTATCCAGCGATTGAAAAATATTCGGTGATTGACGTGGCTTAATGAGGAATGATAATAGAACACCCAACAGCAACCACTATGCATAAAGATGACGACTGTATCAACATTAATTGAATTGGGGTCCTGAAACACAGATGAAATTGAATTAGAATAGATAATAGGAAGGAAAGCATTAAAATAAAAGAAATTGTGTAGTAGAAGTAGGCTCGCACATCTCATCGATAGAACTTTGTTATTATAAAACCAGAACAACTTGATATTGATCAGCGTCGGATCAATAAGAAAAAATAATAATTTAAATAGAAATGCCGATGTATAGTTGGAATATCTATTAAATACTGCACAGTAAATTCCTAATACTTTCCTAATTGTATCTAAAATTCGGGGCTTCGAACGACTAAATACAATCGATAATGTTAACTGATCTTGGGAACAATGCAATAGAAACATTTACTTTCAAAGTGCGCGCACTGATTGATCGATGTGGACAAAACTTCTCACCGATTGGATGAATAATTTGACCAATGGGGCACGATCACTATAGACGTGTGCGGTAGACGCGCGTTGTGTGCGCAATGTCATTTAAAAAGAAACGTCGCGGCGAAATTAAATCTGCAAAATTGATATGCATGTGGGCATATGAACAACACAATACAATTGCAAAGTAAGGCATTATATCATACTTCTATTGTATTATTTTGATTTTTATCCTATGTGGACTAATCTATGCCTAAAAAAATTCAGTTTATAATAAATCTGGTAATTTAATGAAAACGTATTCACACAAGATTCTCCGGTTATTTGTTGATCTAAAATAACGTTCTTTGCAGAGAAAATGCTGTTCACAATTTAGTACGTTATGATACGTTCCCTACGTTATCAAATATTTGATTAGATTTTTAGGAACGTTGCCTTGCCAACAATTGCAATCATGTATCGACTTTGACCAATCGTCTCCATCGTTACAAAAGTTAACAGCAGTAATTGAATAACATCACAAAGTTTTAAAAAATCCATTAATTATTCATTTGTATTAGGTGGTTAAATATGTCAAACAATACATTTTGATTTAATTAACTATGTGTGATGAACCAAATCGCAAAATTAAAGACAGATAAACTTTCGTACGGCCGATATAACAGTATAAGGTTTTGGAAACAATGAATCCTATTTTTCACCTATGTCAACGCACCTTCTTTTAAAGAATTTTCCGGCTTTATTGCCTGGATATGAGCTTTATTCATGGCTATCTACTCGTTTGCTTAACTATCATCCAGTATAGCCCGTGGACATCGTTCGTATGTACAGGCGTAGGCTGATGCAATAAAGTTTAGCTTCCAAGAATTTCTTCTGCACATCTGGTCAACATACTCTCACGTACGATCGTTCACAATGCAATCAATAAACCGGATTGATTTTCCATGCTAAGGTGTCGTATGCATCGTGAACTGGTGAAATCTAACAATGAGTTAAACCTGAACATTTGGTTTGAGTTTTGTTACAAAACGATGAACATACGTGTATATTAAATGAGAGGAAATATTGACGAAATTCCTGCACATAACCCGCCATTGATAAGATGAAATCACCCACCCATGCGTTTTATCGCGCTTCAGTTTCTCCGGATTCAGTCTATCGTGGGTTTTCTTTGAAAGTCAATTGACGGAAAATTTAAAAATAGAATAGAATAAATAAAATATTAATTATTCTGACAATGTTACCCTGTAGTACATGATTGTACAAGATGTATAAATTTATGTACAATAGAGTAACGTACCGCACTGTTCATGAATAAAACAGGGTGGGTTTGTCAATTTAGGGAATGGAAGAATTTTATGTGGTGTATATGACTGTGGGAAGGTTAATAAGCCTTAATATAGTGTATGAATACTTACGACATTACTGTACACTATCCGATCTCTATTTCGTGAATTTTCCGTTATCGCAAGTGGTGTATGGAACGTAACAACTGCGGTAAGCGAAAGATCACTGTAAATTTGTATTGTGAAAAATGACGTGTTTTGTCATAATTTTACCTACATAAATATATTCGTCATTATTACATTAGTGACTGAAAATATGAACTGTTGTGTTGTAAGTCTGTAATGCTCAACTAACACCTTTTCTTACTAATTGAACTGGCAGAAGAAAATGTCGTAGATTTGCTGTTAATATTTACTTGGTAGATGGCTGTCTTAATCTAGGTTCCCTATGGGTACGTCAGTTCTAAGCTTCTTATACACCATCCCTGGTTAATTCGTGAACTTCTAAATGGCTCTCAGGCACGCACGTACTCGCCTTTGCACTGTGTTTGAACAGGGGATAAGGCACCGGTTAATCAGAATAAAATCAACTATTTTCATTGCGATAACCTATAATTTAATCAGCATTGCATTACTTAAAAGTGTTTAATTAGCCGGGCGTTACTCTTCTCGCAAGCATTTTTTTCTTATTTTAATTGGAGAAGGTGCTAGCATTAAACGCTATATTGAATTTTTACGCCGCATAGAATCATTGTTCTTTTGCTTGGCTGCAATGAAACACAGCACCTTGAACATAGTCTTAATGGTCCTGCCTGATGCGTGCGAACAGCGCGGTCGTGGGGTGCGTATGTGCGTGATGGAAATGTATGCCAATAAGGATTTAATGTTTAAATGGCATTTGGTAGCCTCGCTATGAATCACTTCAAACAAACATTAAAAAACATCAATTATTTGCCAACACAATTAATAATCTATAAATTACGTTTTGTGCTGATTGGTGCTTACTTACATCATAATTACCGTTCGACATCACAAACAGGATAAAATTAAATTCTCATTTGCATACATTTCCATCAAACACACCCACCCACCCCAAAAACGGGTTCGTGCTGTTTGCACTCATCAGGTAGGGACAGTAGGATCAGGTTCAAACCCTGTCTACATGAGTGTGTTCTCGTGCGATTGGAGCGGTTGGTCGTAACAAACTTATCCAACAGTGGCATAAAAGTTCAATAATGTTCGGTTCTTTTATACCATTCTTCCACTGTTTCGAGCGCATGCGGTACCCGATCCTACTGCGCCTACCTGATGAGTGCAAACAGCTCGGAACCGGTCGTGACGTGTGTGTGTGTATGATGGAAATGCATACGAATGAGCCTTTACATTCCAATTCTGTTGTTGTAAGCTTGAGGCTATTGTTGATCAATTGCCACACCATATTTAGATTAGTTTCATTTTCGCATTGATATATCATTGTGGAAAATACAGATACAAAAATAAGACAACACCGAATCGTGTCGTTCATGTCGCATTATTTTGAGCTCCTGATAATCAGGATATACTGTTCTTACACTTACACGTACGTGAACATATTATACCTTGTTGGACTCCTCTCGAAGTCAGCTTTCTGGATATACCACTCTCGTAGCGGTATTCGATAATACGAGCAAATTCGGATTTATCGTGATTTTCCCATATTGGATCTACGCGTGCAACTCTGTTAATACGCCTCAAGTCCTCAAAGGGATTAACGTCATCGGAAAGATCTTATTCTTCGCCGTCGACTGGTTATATATTCAACGTCGTGAGAGCAACTACCGAAGCGCATCGCTGGAATCAATTCTGACTTTGTTCTTATTATTGAGCAACGCTTTTCGTCGCGCTCACCATATTCATCATCGATCGCTCGACGGAACCACTGCCTGTGCACACACAACTGACCAGTACTGCACACAACCTTGACCGGATGACCCCGAAAAGGATACAAAGCGCACCGGGATGCATGTGCACGGTTTGCCGAAAGTCGGTAAGTCCTAAGGCGAGGTCTGTCACATGTTACGCCTGTTTGTTGAAAGTGCATGCGAAATGTGACAAATCGCTGACTTCGGATTTAGTATCGATTATTAATGGAGATGACTATCCTGGTGTCTGTTATGTTTGTCTGCTTTGCAAGGCCAAATCAACACCGTCAGCCTCGGCGGCGAAAACCCCTGAATATGATATTGAGACCCGTCTAAATGGAATGGAATCCAGTTTAAAAAATGAATGAACTGATAATAAAAGTCATAAAGGCACCGTCGTTACCCGACTTAGAGGTTCCTGCCGAAGAGCCGGTAGATAATACATCATACTCGAGCAGGCCAACATTTGCCCAGATAACCGCGCAGATAGCGACTAAAACGGGGAAGCGTTCGTTGGGATCAGTGACTCCTCGACATAACGGAACCGAGAAAGGACTCAAAAAATCCACTACTAAAATGACTGAGTCAAATTATAAAATAAAGTCCGCGGGTGTAAACCTAAGCGTTATATGTTCAAACGTGACCGAGTCGCAGGAAACGCTATTTGAAGCTAAGCAAAAACATGACTTAGCTGAGTGGTTTAAAGTCTGCAGTCAGATGAGATTGGCCGCGGTTACACCCTCATCAATAGTTCGATTAAATCGCCACCTGAATTCTTCTCATACGGATGATCCTCGCCTTTTAAGAATAACGCTGCAATCTGCGGAGGACGTGGAAAACGTACTCTTAAATGCTTACATTCTTGGAGGTGTTCCAGAGACTAAATGTCGTATCCATGCAGACCTACCATGGTGGGAGCGAAAGTCGTCGCAGAAATCTCGTGAAGAACGTAATCCAGAAGTATTGTAATTCTTGGTGTTCCAGAAGATGCTGCTGACGTACCTTCTCAAGAAAAGTCTGAGCACGACCACAAACAGTGGAAATATCTAGCCGAAACAATTGGTATTGAAAATACCGTACTTGTGGATGCTTTTAGGATACCGCGATCTGCCAACTATAAAGGGCAATGTCCTAGCCCTTTAAAGCTAACCTTCTTCACAACCGAAATGACTGATACTATCAAAAGTGAATGGAAAGCTAATAGAAAAAACCTACCCCCAAACGTAAAGTTAAGCTTGCCCAGGATCAAAACCGAAATTCAGCAAACAGATAGTACTGATCAACCTACGCCAAGTGCCACAGTTCAATTGGAACCTCATGCGCCACTTCAAAAAAACGTGAGCATTCCGACTCTGACAGAGTCGGACCCCCAATAACCTCTCGTGATACGAACACTACAAACTTTATTGATTGTTTATATACAAACACACAAAGTCTCTCTAGCAAACTGCTAAACCAAACAGCTTACACCCCGTCATTACTCATAAAAACACAATTAAGTGCATCTATACGAACGCCAACAGCCTGATCAATAAGCTGCACGAACTCTCCGAGATTTGTGATGAAACGAACCCAGACATAGTTGCCATAACAGAAACGTGGTTCACTACCTCGTTTTCTGATCTAGAACTCTCTTTACCAAGCATGACTTTATTCCGACGTGACCGTTTGAGTGATGGCGGAGGAGCAGCACTCTACTGCAAACAATCATTTATTTGCAGAGTTATGAATGACCAAAATCTGGATATACTCGACACGCTTTGGTGTTCTATAACCCTTACTTCTGGTGACCAGTGTGTTATTGGAGTGATTTACCGTTCTCCAACCGCGAACCTCGACCTGAACAATAAACTGATTACTGCTTTGCAATATGTAACAACGCGATATAATACTCAAATTTTGATAATGGGAGACTTCAACCTTCCTCAGCTATATAACCGTGATGATCATCCACCAGAGACATTTAAACACGAACTTCGAGCAGTCTTGGATTACACACCCCTCTATAACCACGTTAAAGGATTTACTCGTATGAGGGGAGCTGACAGGCCGTCTACCTTGGACTTGATACTTACATCTGATCCTACCGCTGTAGAAACCATCATCTATAAACCGCCGATCGGACGGAGCGACCACGTTGTCCTAGAATTCTACTACGTTTGTAGTGCTAGGCGCAAATTTGACGGAATGAAATGCTTCAGAAAGGTAAACTACCGTACCCCTTGGTGCAGAGCTTCAAAGCATTAGTCTCATACAGTTGGATTATTCCGATTCAGACAGTCATTGGCGCTCTCTCCTACAACACCTGAAACTTATATTAGAGAAACATTCAAACCTCGTCCCGAGGAAAAATCCTCGACGTAACAAATTCAAGCTACGTAGCAGGACCAAAAAGTGGATGAAACAAAGGGCAGTAGCGTGGGAGTTTCACAAGGCTACCAACACAGCTGATTTTTGGGCACAATTTACATGACTGAGAAACAAAGTTATCAGCCTAATTCGAGATGATAAACAAGAGTTCCAATCGAAATTGATTACTCAGATGCACCAGAATCCGAAGCTCTTGTATAGACTTGTAAACGATAGAACAAATATTAAACCAGGAGTCGTTGCCCTGAAAACTTCGTCCGGCTTCACAGAATCCGTTGAACAAACCGCTGATTTGTTAGCAGACTTTTATGCTGGAGTATTTGCACCGAAATCCGCAGAGCACGAACAGGAACCAAGCATTCGATATGATCGTCCCCCTCTGAGTGAAATAATAATTACTCCGATGGTGGTTGCGCAGCACTTAAGAAAGTTAAACGCAAAGAAATCTCCGGGACCAGACGAAATTTCACCGAAGCTCCTCAAAAGCTGTCATGTGCAGCTCTCGGGACCTTCATCTCGTCTGTTTAGCGAATTGCTTCAAGTCGGAATGGTACCAATTGATTGGAAGCTGGGAATAATTACACCAATTTACAAAAGTGGATGCCGTTCTGAAGTAAAAAATTACAAGCCTGTGACATTGCTGTCTTCGGTTTCGAAGGTTTTTGAGCGCATAATCACTGCAGAAGTAGTGCGCCACCTGGAATCGAACGGACTCTTGACAATTGCCCAGCACGGATTTCGCAGGAACCGCTCTTGTCTAACTAATTTGCTGACATGTTTGGACGACTGGACTAGTGTAGTGGACGCCGGAGGCAGTAATCATGCATGCTACTTAGACATTTCTAAAGCTTTTGACAGAGTTGATCACAACTTACTGCTGAACAAGCTAAAGAAACACGGTATTGCTGGAGGACTGTACGACTTGCTGGGAGACTATCTCAGCAAAAGACATATACGGGTTCGAGTTGACGGTATACTATCGAAGGAAATCGACGTCACTAGCGGTGTTCCACAGGGATCCGTGCTCGGACCGATACTGTTTCTGATCTATATGAATGACCTGCCAACACCGCGCGGCAGTAAGATGGTTCTGTTCGCAGATGACATAAAAATATGGAAAACAATCAGCACTGCCGAGGATTGCAGTGTGCTTCAAAGTGACTTGGATGCTGTGCAAATGTGGTTATCTGAAAATAACCTACCGCTAAACATGCAGAATTCTCAAATCATGCACATTGGTCGTGTGCTAAGCTTTTCTCATTCATACAAGCTTGGCAACATTATCCTGGAGTACACCAAACAAGAAAAAGACCTTGGTGTCTGGATTTGCGGTAGCCTGAAAAATGGTCTACAATGCGAAGCCGTTTACAAACGCGCGTCTCGGATGCTCGGTGTGTTAAGGCGGATATTCGGACGTTTTTCCCATAGATGTTTTTCTCTGATGATGAACACGTACATACACCCGCTTACTGATTACGCTTCACAAGCCTGGACTCCATGGCTTCAAAAAGACATTTCACTATTGGATCGCATACACCACAGAGCCTCAAAGCTTGTCATTGGGCTCGAAAACCTACCATTCGCTGACCGGCTAAGTAAACTGAAGCTGACGACGTTTGCACAAAGGAGACTGCGAGCCGACCTCCTCCTCACATTCAAAATCCTTAACAGTGTTTCCCCCCCTTTGGATATACTATTTCACCGACGAACATCCAGCAACAACCGCGGTCACAACTGCAAGTTGGAAATACCCCACTCCAATCAGAACTGCTGCAGGTATTTTTATTCTGTGCGTATTTGTTTCGCTTGGAATTCCCTGCCAGCCGATTTGGTAAGCTCAAACACTTTTTCTATATTTAAATTAAAACTAGACGATTTCCTGAGAGCCAATCCAAATTATGCCCCGTACTATTTATATTCTATCGTTACCAGAATTATTTTGATTTTGAACATTTTTTTCTTATACACATATACCTTGTAACCTATAGTTCCAACTGCATGGTTATTGTAAAGTAATTCTTTTTTTCAACCATAAATCTTGAATCTTGAAAAAAAACAACAGAAGAAGATTTATGAATGAAAAAGCAACTAACTTTACAATAACCACAGAGTCGAAATATAGATATAAATGTATCTACACGTATAAATAAGATGAACGGATTTTTTGTTAATAGTTTGCGACAAATCAGAGTCAACTGTCGTGTAGTCGTCAAGTCATGATTTAAATATAGCTACACCGTTTCAGTTTACCTAATCGGCATTTAGGGAATTTAAAACAAATCACACGCATTGAATAAAAATAACCGTGACAGTTCTGTTCGGAGTGCGGTATTTCATACGTGCAGACATGATTTCGGATGTTGCTAGAAGTTCGAACTTGGAATAATTTATCCTGTGGGGGTCTCAGAACAATGAAAACTTTATCAAGTTGAAAAGAAAAAATGTCTAATTTATTCGGAACAATTATAAACTGTTTAAATAAAATAAGTGATGGTTTAACCTTGTAACTATAAACGGAAGTATACCAGGATGAATAACGAATAGGCAACGATGAATAAGATAGGCAACGTCAGCCACAATCGAACGATATTCAAGTCGTCGATCTCGCTCAAACTAGCCCGACGTTGCAAGGGATTGAATAGTGGAGTTTGGACCGAAATCGACTGGCAAATCGGATCGAAGTGACAACCGGGAGAGACACGTTTGTGGATCAGTGTTGTGATTGTTTGTTTTGCCTATATAAGATAGTCGTTTGTTTTTTTATTTGTCTCGTGCGTAATAAACGCCTTCGACCAATCGGCTTCGCTTGTGTTGTGAGATTCGTGACAGAACTCAATTAGCGTAGTACAGCTTGACCTGAATGATGAAGTCAGATATAATCGGTGTACTTGGGTGTAATGCGAGGGTTTAAGTGATTATTGTTAGACCGATGAAACAGAGATGAGATACATGGTTAGGTTCTCACCACGTAACACTTATTGACCTAAAATACCCTGACCCAATCACTTTCGGCTTCTATCTACTACAACCCGATACAATAAAGAGAAGTCAACTAGTTTTATTATAAGTCAAGATTTCATCAGTGTTCACTGGTAAATATTGCAGCAAATGCTCAAGACTTCGGTCAGTATTGCTGCCTCACGAACATAAGCTGTAGCGACATAATTGACAATGATTCAGAGGATATAACAGTCATATCAATCTAAATTTAAAACAATACTGAAAACACCTTGAATGAAAATGAATCAGTGCTCACTCGTGCTTCACCTAGGGCCGTATAACACAGAGTGAGACTTGAGCGTTGGTTGGAAACTTATAGAATGATATAGTTGCAAGGGAGCGGTGGATTCAGTCATATGGTGGAGGGAGAGATCACGAAGAATTTTTGATCCTTGGAATTGCAAACGATATCTTGTTAGGTCAGTCCATTTTAAACTCCATATTCTGCCCTAAATACCATCACATTGATTGTACTACTTTCGAAGATACTCAATAGATCGTTGACTACCTCGTCCCCAAGATTCCCCTTATCGATTGCGTTTTAATTCATCTCCGTGGTCAAACTTTCTAACCCTGGGTACGTTCACTGACGAATTCCACAATACAATGAAAACCTACTTCTTGAATTGCGTTTGTCGCGCACTTGAAAAAGAACAAACATCACTCATCCATATCACATAAACTTAAATCCTTACCACAAATCTGTAATCAACACATCTGTAAAGGTTGTCAATCTTATCTATTTTTCCAATTGATCTCACGCAAACGGTTCTTTTCGAGCGCTCATTACGGTCACAAAGGCGGCTGACGTTCCCACTCACATATGAGATATTGTTGTCCCTCGATCCTTTCGATACCCTAATTTTCGACGGCTTGAAAATGTAGTCGTCGGACCTTTTGGCACTTCGTTCTCTTGTGTTGTGGAAGGTGATTTTATTCATATCATCCGCAAGCACTTAATCAGCACTAAACGCGGATGAGCTCGACAATTCCACCATGTGACTGAGCAATTCGATTTGACCTCAACTGTAATCACAAACGTCACAGGGTCAACGAAGTAAAATCCTATGTACATCATATGATCCCACTTGCAAATCAGTACATTCAGAGAACAGCTGTTGCTTTTATTCAATCTCTGTTTAATGATGAGAACTTTTTCTGATTAATTCAATTTTATAACGCCTGACATTGGAATTATCGTCCGTCTGATCGAACACGTCTAACTAATTAAAAATGACCAACATTTTACCACGTAACACAACCTTAACCGATATAGTGCTAGAAATTACAGATTTAGAATTCACAATGGTAATTTAAACAAGTAAACATTCAGAAAAATAGAATCAGTTTTCTAAAGTTAATCCCAATAGTCAATTTGCAATCTTCGTTTAAACAGAGTGATGTGTATCCGATATTCAGTGCTTCCTCATATTATTCGATTTATAGGGTAATCCTGACCAATCGATAAGTCTATTTTTTATTTCATCTGGTTAAAATCGCCCAAATATTTACGCAGCATCTATTGCATTGGTTTCAAAGAAAAGTTTCAGATTTTGTTGAGACGAGAGAAGATGAACGCACAGTTCATACGTGTTGCTTACAATTGATCAATTTTATCAATTTCTACATTGAAGATCTGATAATTTAGATTCCGATGATGTCATCGATTGCCATAAATCAATTCATCTGTCAAACTATTTACCTTCATCAGTTTAATTCCATTCCCTCGGGAGCAAGCTAAAATTCACAGATTTTTCGGGGCGAATATCGATCACGTGTCGGCTGAATTGCTCAAGGTATTCCTCAAGGCCAAGTATAGGCTAGACGAATTTCACTGAATTCAGAGAATGTTTTCCGTTAAGCCACTTAGGTTAAAAATTATTTACATTCCTAATTTATTAATTTTCTGATTAGGTTAATTAGTTTTGAGTATTTTCGTTTCAATCAAGTGAACCGTCTACAAATGTCTCGTTGCATCTTTAAATGGACATCACCCTATTCTATTAAATTTGATTCATATGCGGTGATTATTAGTATCTGTTCTCAGAATATAATAATAATAATATAATAAAATAAAACTTTTCTTTGTTTTATGAAATGAATTTCGACCTGTAATTTTATTTATGCAACCAAGGCATGGCAATCTCTATATATAAAACATCTAAGGCCGTAACGCAAGCTGGTAAGAAAGAAACATTTTTTGATGTTTTAAAAGAACAAAGTATCCATCTTTGTTGGACATCTGGTTTTTTGTGATTGCATTCATTAACTACCACCGACAAACAAACTGGCATGCGCAAGTGGAAGAATAAACTCGAGGAGGATTGAAATGGTGTAGTTGATAAAGCGTAATATGGAACCAATAGAATGTGAAGAATTAAAGGGATATTTCACGAATAAGTTATAAATCGGAAAAAATAAAATGGAATTTTGTGTATTACATGAACGATAGTGACTTGACATCAAGCCATTCTTATTCTGCAGATTAGCAAAACCGATGTTATAAATGAAATGAATATGGCAAAATGAAATCCGTCTCGACATGAGTTTCAAGACTCTCATCTGATAGCTAATTTAGAAAAATCAATTGACCACAGGAAACAGCCATGTTTGAAAGTTGGGCTTGAACTGAGTCACCTTGAAGAGTCCTAATTAAAACATAACTACTCATGGCGTGTCCCATTTATTTACGTGAAAACGAAGTAGAATTTCGAGCTGGAGCAAGTCGGAAATAGATATTGGAGTCTGGGTATACAGCAGCTTGAAGAGCAGCGTGCATCGTGAGGTCATCTACGAGCCTAATTCCAAGCTTCTAGGTATGCTGCTACGGGTTTGCAAAAGCTTATCGCCTTGCTAAAATCATGGAAACGTACGAAAACACAAGCTTGGAAGATTCATCACAAGCTTTGGCTTCCTGATTGAAAATAGATATTAGATTATGTGATAGAATATAATATCGTGCAAACAATCTTGCAAGTGGTTGCCAGAAAGTAATTTACGAGGAAAAGTTGCGATTGCTGGGCCTCCTCAACCCTTTCAAATAAGCATTCGTGGCGATGTGATACTAACGTACAAATATTACATGCCCCACATCATCACGTTAAAAACATTTATTCGAATGCCGTGTAACTGTTTATTTTCTTTAAAATGAACCCCGAAATGATTTTAACACCTTCAGAACTTTCATTCGAAAATTGTACTTGTATTTGTCGCATAACGCTTTGAAACATCTGTGTATTGACTGACGATAAGTATTCATCTGAAGTATGCGTGACGTTGCATGTTTGTATGTTGTTTTTTCCATGAACGTATATTAAATATGCAATGGTAATAGCAAAGCTATGTGTTTTTTTAGACCACAAATTCTTGAATCTTGAATTTTGATGCCAAGTCATAATAAATGAATGAATTATTTGCTGTTATCTTGTTTAACATTTCCAACATTATTGGCACAATAATATTGTCGAAAAACATTTAATAAGTAGGATATACCAAATTTAAATTGGTAAAAAACTTTACTCCGGTGTACAAACATTCAGAAACTGCTTATCGAAGGTAAAGGCGATGTACACCAACACAACAACGCATCTATCCATTTCAATAATTTAGAATTAACAGTGTTGCAATAATAACGTTAGATTTCGTGGCAAACTATTGTGAAGTTTTACATACCTCAAAGCACATTGTTATTTCATCATTTTTCCGAATGGAGATTATCTGCGTTTTCTTCGAATAGAACATGACCTGCAGTGGATTAGTTGTTTTGGTTTATCGTGCATACGTTGAGCTCGTTGGAAAAATAGCATGAGGTACAAGAGGAAATCGGTTTCACCAGAAACAATTACATTCTAGCAAATAGTCCTCAGTTAGTTAACGATTAAAAGAGACGGTCTAACTCACGTCTTTCTCGAAGGGACATTAAGGTATGAAAAAAATATTGATCATCTGTGCCTGAGATGTCAAGTTGTCTGGAACATGTTAATCTAAATGCATGTTAGAGGAAACGCGAATCCAGGTCCACCAGCTAGTAGCGTTTGATGTATTGTAAACTTCGATGTCGTAGCGCAGCACTTGTAAAATGTTTATTATAATGAACTCACCAGGAATAGACGCGATAACTCCAAAGCTGCTCGAAACCTGTCAGTAACGATTGATTGGACCATTGTGTGACACATTTAGTCATTTTCTATACGCGACAGAGAGCTAACGAGTGAAAAACACGAAAATATACCATAAATATCCACATATGTATGTCTTTTTTGTAGGCTTGGAATGACTTTCGGTTGACAATCGGCATAATCAAGTCTAAAGTCTGGTCAAATGACCGTATCGCCACCGATCATCAATGTTTATATTACTGCCAGCTTCAATCAGTGAAACATTTCAAATATCATAAGGAAGAAGGAGACGAAGAACAAAGCTTTATTCGATTATTTTTCGAAATTTTAGCTTTATGCTAATTAAAAAGACGAAATATATTTCATAAAAATTCCACACAAATGCAAAAAATTCACAGAAAATATACAAATGTTATCAAAGAGATAAGTTGACCGAAATTGTTCAATAAGTACTTCCCTTTGACATGGTTATTTTGAAGCAAATGGGATCAATGACCTCCGATATCAGGACCTTCTAGAAGGCAGTATGATGTCTTCGGATCGAGTCTTTGAAGAACCTCAACTCTTAAGTAGATAGTGATGCAGCGGTAAGGAAATATCATTGAGGGATGTATTTATAAGCCGATCGTAAATGGAAAAACGTTGTATCAGAATCGTTTCAGGAATATCGTAATAAGGAATAGAGCTTGCGCGCGATACGATCCTGACGCAACATTTGAGCAACACAAATTTGTTTGAAAGAAGTGCAAGGAAAGTAGTATGTGAGCAGTACAGAACAGACAATAACAAATACTTCGCTTTGGGATTTAAAGCGAAGCGAAGTTGCGAAGCTAAGCGAATATTGTTGAATATTCGCTTCGCTTCGCCATTGCGAAGCGCACTTCGGATATTCGCTTCGATACTATTCGCCATTGCGAAGGACAGTTAGGGCACATCGAAAATTCGCTTCACACTTCGCTCCAAAAAAGTGACATTCGTTATTGTCTGGTACATTGTCTGGTACAATAGACAAGAGATTATGAAATGGGAAATTAGTTTAGACTCAACGCCTTGAGAACAAGGACGAAAAGCATAAAAAGAAAGCCTACGAACATTAGTAAATAGAGTATTTTGATGATGAGTCTAAGTAAAATTGTCCGATAAGGTGACTCCTAGATACTTCGTGTATTTCACTTTAATCAGGTTTGTGGAGTTAATTCTAGATACAGAGAGATTAGTGCGACGTTAGCCATGCAGATAAGTGAAAACAATTTGAATACGATTATCAGGATTTACAGATAGGCATCTCTCTTCTGACCATGTAGTAAGTTCTTCAAAAGCAGCGGAAACGGATTTGAAGATTGGTTTTTGGGTACTACGCATCCAATGATTACGTCATCTGCGTACTTTGAACTGAAATGTGAGATGGGCTGTGAAAACGTGACTTAGTATGCTGAAAATAAGAAGGGAGATGGAATCGCTTCATGAAGAACCCCTTTCTCAGTCAAGAGCAAAGCAGAGCGTAGCCGGTTGGTTTCAACATATTCAGGTATATTGTAATATATCCACATATCCACTAAACTATCTTTCCTGGTGTAGCACGTGTTTTGAGTACGCCTTTCAGAAGGACGCGATCGTGTGAGCAGAAAGCGTTGGTGTTAACAAAACAACAAACTTTGACAGCTAATGATTTGCTGTCAAACTCTTTTCAAATACTGTAAGTTAGACATAAAACGGCATCAACAGTAGTATCAAGAAACAAGAAAACAGCAACCACTGTACATCTACCGTTGGATGACAGCTATAAAAATACAGAGGATACATTATAAATTCGATTGAGGCTTTTGGTATGTGTGGGTTTATATAGGTCAATATTCAGGGCCAATATTTGAGTGATCTTTGATATAAGCATGCAGCTTCGATTTGAAATCACGGGTCGTAGTACCATTAAAAATATACTGTGATAGTGAATTCCACAGAAAGCAAATTCGCACCGAAAAGATATGACGTCTACAATTTTAAAATTTTTCTACACACATATACACATATACACTTGTACCTATAGTGCAAATGCATGGTAATTGTAAAGTAATTGCTTTTTCAACCATAAAACCTTGAATCTTGAAGTCTTGAGTGCGTTATAACGACACAGCTTGAATGACTCCGAGCATTCTTAGGCGAAGTGACTTCCGTCAAATCGCGGAGAGGGTGATTTTCAATCAAAAGTATTTTTTATGTTAAAATCATGTCGCTCCTTACTCCCCTTGGTGTAGAATCGATCAATCTCATTACGGCAATTCGCTCATGGTATGAGATGTGCTGCATCCCATCAAGTAGCTTCGTCGCATGGTGGTAAATTTTATCCAGCAATCCAATATCTTTACGCAGCCACGGTGCCCAAGCTAGGATCTTGTATTTTATCGTCGGATGGATATAAGTATTTAAAATGTGGGTGAGCGGTTTAGTAGAGAACCACCCAAATATTCCCCTCAGCATACCCAAGATACCTTGGCCCTGTTGAATACCTTCTGACAATTACTTTTCTGTTTCATGTTATTAGTAATCCAGATACCGAGATCATTCTCAGCGCTGGTCCAAGTCAAGTTTTGTGGACAAGTTTATATGTATGCTCGTATTACCGGCCAAGTTTTTCATTTACGTATGTTGAAGATCATCTGATTCAGCTGAGACCAGTAATACAGGGCATCCAGAACAACTTGCAGCATCAAACACCCTCCAATCGATAGGGCTTGCTTCCATATTTCTACATCATCAGCATCGTACTAATTGCGAAATATCATTTATGTATAACAAGAAAAGGATTTGCCCGAGCACTGAACCGCGAGGAACGCCGCTGTTGAAATGGATCGTTTTTTTGATAGAAGGCCCTCAATGCGGACTCGCGCGTGCCGATCGGTCACATCATACATTCTCCACGATAATAATTTTCCTGTTATCCCATATTGCATTAGCTTTAGCAGAAACAGGCTGTGGTTGACCTTATCAAATGCCTTTTTATAAATCAAGATAACAGTTATGAAGGGAGTATCCTAGGTCAACAGATGTTGTCCAATCATGCGGAGTGATGAGGTGATTTGACAGACAAGAGCTGTTTAGGTGAAACCCATGTTGCGCTGCTGATAACATTATTTTAGTTTCAAGATGACCCACGATACACTCAATTAGGATGCGCTCCATAATTTTCGTGTTGCAGGGAAGCAACGTAACATGTCTTCAATTTGTTACGTATA
>JACCGJ010004867.1:0-65874 GCA_013407085.1 Atriophallophorus winterbourni | reverse complement strand
AACCTCAGAAATTCACTCCACGAGCGACCTTGAAATTCAGATTCATGAAAACAGTTGATCATGCATGGCATGACTTGGTGTATCAAAGAATATACATGATTATTATTATTTTTAATTAAAATCTTCGTATCACTATATTTTATAAATGATGCATCCTAAAACATCTATCTCTTACTGAATTATTATTCGTAAAAATTCGCTAACAAAAAACCGCACGTTGAGGTTAGATAGCGATACTTCCTTTATTAGGAATAAGTCAGAAATGAGAATCTGAATTTATTAATCCACGTAAACGAAAATAAACAAACTTCTTCTTCTTTCTTTGATTCTTTTTTAAAACGGTTATTATTTTATTAAAGCCTAATTTCAGATTGATCATGATGATCCTGATTTACAAGCCAATAAATTTGTGACAAAGCTATGCGGGGGGGGGGGGGGGGGGGGATGGAAATTAGTCAAAGAACTCCGTCATAAGAATAACATTTTAGTTAATGTGTTGTTGGCCTCCTTCGGTCGATGCGACCATGGATGTAAATCACAAACGCGTGAAAGTTCAAGTTTTGCAGGCTTTTGAGTGGACTAACAGTCCGTTTCGGGGGAACAATCTCTCCCCGCAGAGCTGCAACGATAGTCAGAAACATCGGGTTGTATTGCCGTTAGTTGCACGTCGGCGGCGTGATCTGCGTTCAGCGCCAAGAGTTGTATCTGCTCCTCCCCAGCCATGCAGCGCCGGTTACACAGTGCCTCCAAATGCTAGCGGTCGAGAGCAAAGTTCTTCCCAACTCGCCGGCAATGCCAAGAGCTTTCTATCTCTTTTACAAACGTCTTGTACCGCAAGTGCGGTCTGCCCAATGGTCGACTTCCTAGTTGCAACTCACCAATCGGAGTAGATTCTTTTCGGAACCCGACCATTTTCCATTCTATAGACAGACCACGCAGCGCAGGCGGGCGCTGTCTCGCAAAGAGTGAACAGCTCGTAGACCAGCTTTTTAAACGCACTTCAGCATTTATTCACTCGTCCATCCACGATATGTTCACGATACGACGAATGCTTCGTAGTTGGAAAGCATTCAGCTTCCGTTCGTGTCTTGCGTGGGTGGCCCAGGTTTCACTGCCGTATAGTAAAGCATTTAGTACGCACGCGCTGTATACCATCATCTTTGTCTTTACAGTCAGCTTGCGGTTACCCAAACACGAGAGTTCAATCGGGACAAAATGACAGCTGCTCTGCCAATCCGCTTATCAATCTCCGTGTCTAGCGAGAGGTTATCCGCAATGGTTGAACCAAGGTATGTGAACTGATGTACTGATTTAAGCTGACAGTTTCCAACAGTTATGATGGGAGGCGATACAGTCCCTTGGCTAAGGACTTTGGTCTTGCTCATGCTGATTGTTAGACCAAAGTCTTCGCATGCCGACGAAAAACAGTCCATTAGAGACTGAAGGTGCTCCTGGGAGTGAGCAATAAAGGCTGCATCGTCGGCAAACAGCAGGTCACGGATTAGCACATTTCGTGCCTTGGTTTGTGCTCTCAACCGGTTTAGGTTGAAAAGCTTGCCATCATTTCGCGGGCGTAAGTAAATACCTTCTGTTCTCGTCCTGAAAGCGTACTTCAGAAGTAGAGCAAAGAAAATGCCGAACAGCGTGGGAGCCAGAACACACCCTTGTTTGACGCCTCGGCGAATTTCAAAGACTTCTGAGCTGAAACCGTTAAAATGGACTGAGCCCTTCATGCCTGAGTGGAACGAAATAACGAGCTTTAGCAGTCTTGGTGGGCAGCCTATCAAATCAAGCATTTTGAAAAGACCCTCCCTGCTGACGTAGTCGAATGCTTTCGTTAAATCAATAAAAACAGCGTATAATGGCATACGCTGTTCCCGACACTTTTCTTGAAGTTGTCTTAGGGAGAAGATCATGTCAACGGTCGATCTTCCCTTGCGAAAGCCACATTGAGATTCGGAGTAAATTCTATCAGCTAAAACTTGCAGCCGGATCTGTAAGACTTTAGCAAACAATTTGCCTACAACATTCAGAAGGGAGATTCCTCTGTAATTGTTGCAGTCGCCTCTGTCACCCTTATTCTTAAATAGCGTGATGATCTTTGTGTCTCGCATCTCTTGTGGGACACCCCCCTCCTGCCAGCACTGAAGAAGCAAATGGTGAAGCGGTTGTAATAATGCTGCTCTACCGCATTTGATGAGCTCAGGTGGAATTCCGTCGTCACCAGGGGCCTTCCCATTCGCTAAGCGGTCGATTGCTCTATTGAGCTCATCAAGAGTAGGGGGAGTATCTAGATATTCAATAGTCGGCAACCGCTCGAAATTTTCAAATACATGTGGTAAAACCGTACTGTCCCTAGAGTAGAGGGAGGAGAAGTGCTCTACCCATCTTTCCATCTGCTGAGTTTTGTCCACAATCGGGTCACCAGATACAGACTTAATGGGAGCCATTTTATGTTTGTTTGGACCAATGGCTCTCTTGATCCCATCATACATGCCGTGAAAATTTCCAGTATCCGCAGCTTTTTGGATACTAAGGCTAATTTCTGTCCAGTAGTCATTTGCACATCGCCTTGCAGTCTGTTGGACCTTATTTCTGGCTGCTCTTAAAAGTCGTAAGTTTTCATCTGTTGGCATACCTTTGAACCTCAAGAATGCTGACCGTTTCTCATCCAACACAGCAGTCATCTCAGAAGCTTTTGCTTCGAACCAGTCGCTCGTTCGAGCTTTCTTCGGACCGAAAGTGGAAAGTGCGACTCGGCATATGCTGTTTTTAATCGATTCCCAGTTTTCTGAAGCCGATTCAAGTGGGTTGTCTTGCTGAACTCGGCTGTGAAGGCTTTTGCAAATCGCGCAGCTAGATTAGGTTCGCACATGCGGGTGACGTCAATCCTAGGCTTACCAGACAATTTGGTGCGGTGAAATCTCGTGTCGGAAAGCTTCAGTTTTGCACAAACCAGTGAATGATCAGTGTCACAGTCTGCGCTGTGATATGATCTGGTGAGAAGTACGCTTCCTATATTAGTGCGCCTAACAAGAATAAGATCAAGCTGGTGCCAGTGCTTAGAGCGAGGATGTTTCCAAGAGACCTTATGCTGTAGTTTTGTTTGGAAGAAAGTGTTACTAACACAGAGACTGAACTGTGTGCATAATTCTAAAAGGCGTAGTCCATTTTCATTAGTTTTACCTACACCGAATTTCCCGAGACAGCTTTGCCAAGATTCGTAATCCGCACCAACTCTAGCATTGAAATCACCCAATACCCCTACACAGTTTCTTTGTGGCACGTTTTTCAGGACTGTTGCGAGGTTGTAATAAAAAGCGTCTTTTTCAGTAGTCGTCGCAGAGAGCGTCGGCGCATAAACGTTTACCAACGTAATGTTACCAGTAATGCACCTCAGATTTAGAGTCCAAATCCGTTCGCTCCCGCTGCTGCTCGGTTCAGTTGCTTTTAGAAGGTCGTTTCGAACGGCAAACCCAACTCCATGCAGTCGGGCTCATCAGAACCCCTTCCTTTCCAAAAAAACGTGTAATCTCTTTCTGTCAGCTTACCAGTGTCTGGTAATCGCGTCTCTTGTAGGGCTGCCACGTCGACTTTTAGTCTCTTTAACTCGTTGTTAATAACAGCAGATTTTCTTACGCCTCTGATATTCGAGACGTCGTCGTGAAATCCAGGAAGCATGGACCGGACGTTCCAGGTTCCCAGTTTCAGAAATGACATTTGTTTTTTCGTAGTTGGTTTCGCTGGTGCGAAAATAACAGTCTGCTTGTCGGTTGATTCCTAATCCCCATGCACCCAATGAGGATAGCAGACCGTGGCGAGACGGCACCATATTGGCTGGGGGCTGCCCAGCTTGAGGCGGGCGGTAGCCGTCCAATGAGACCTGAAAGTCTCTCCCACCGTCGAAAGCAGCCCCAGGCGCTGAGATCTACGCCAATCGAGCCATAGCTTTTAACCGGTATCTGCTGCTTCCCGTGTTATTATCCGCAGAAGCGGAATGGAGTGTCCTCTCCATTGGTGCGTTGTGATGTACGCCAGGCAGTTCAAAGTGGAGAACTAGCTGTTGCCCATGCAGCAAGTGCTCCCTCTCCACGGCACCATCGGAACCAAAGGAACAGCTAGGCTGATACGTTTGGACAACGATGCCGTCGCAGAAGTTGGCAGGGCGAAGTTGTAAAAAAAAACTTCGGACTGCCTAACGGGACTCCGGCTCCGGATTTTTCCTCGAGGTTGACTCCTGAAGCCTTTTCCATGAATGGATGTAGCCACAAGGCAGTGGAGGTTTGAGATAAGGGTTTTCCTTCCCCCAGGTGGACCGCCTTCATGGACTTACGAGCTCCACCTGCCCGAAGCATGCTGGTTTTGAGGCGCCAGTCAGCCGCCTTCGCCCTTTCTCCTGTCAGTAGAAGCAGTTCCGCCGGATCGCACAGGACCACGCGTGCAGGCCAGGAGCTGGACTTGGTTGTCAGAGGCTATATGAGACGCGTGCCATTGGAGCATTTTTAGAATTGGGAGCTTATCCCCAAAACGCCCCGGCTTTGACAACCTTGGAACCTTTATTTTATTTAATGTAGCTAATAATTATCCTTTAAATGACTTGAAAAGATGTATTCTCACTTCATATGTCATTCCTGCACATTGTGCTGATTTTGTTCGCTTACAGAAAACAGCATGAAACAGCGAACCCCAATTCTTGTAAAATTCACCGACAAATTTTTTCTTGTCCTATTTATTCGCGCAATAAGCGCGAAATTACCATTATATCTCGAAACCAATCATCTTCTGACGCAACTGATATCATGCAGTGTGATTCATCCATAGTTTGCACACCAGCAAGACGTCAAGCTTCAGCACATTTTGCAACCGACGACATGGTGCACAGAGCACCGCCGCTCTCTGAGCGTTCGTTTCGCTCACTTACATTTGGACAGATGCAAGCTCTTCTTCCGAACGCAAACGCAGTAGCCATGAAGCCCCTAAGCCAAGAAGTAACGTTGGTCAAAAATTATTAGGCGCACACACAATGTCACTTACCGCACTCAACTTCCCTACCACCATATGCAAGTATAGCCTGTCCCCCATTGACTGCGACTGGCTTAATACACCCTCCCTTTCCACACGTGGTCATTGTACTCAACCATTTCACTATTGTGATTACATGACTCGAAACCCTCCGTTTTACAAACGCGAAACATACCAATTCATGTCACACACGTCTTTTTATGACCATGCCATTTTTTCCAAAAATTATAAATTAAATAATAATTAAACCTAATTTTCGTCTTTTAATTTCGCTCGTTTTTGTGTTAGTATCCTACTTATGAATGCCATATGAATTACATCTAGAATCCAAATGCTGCAATCTTATCTCATTTCGAACTCAGTAGATATTATTCTTCAAATTAAAACCTATCTATGTTCATTCCACGTTTATTATCCAAAGTCTTCCACTAACTCTAGAATAGATTCTTCAATTCATGCGTTTATTGAAGCGCCATATATACTGATTGCTGGTGACGTCAACATGCCAAAGTTAAAGTGTCACGATCCTGTACATCACAGGTTCTATGCACCTTTTATCAGAACACAGGCCCTGCTACGATATAAGCAATTTATTGAACAATTTACTAGAAATGACAATATTCTAGACCTAGTCTACAGTCCGAACCTGTCGTAATCGTACATGGAAGTAACTCCATCTTAACGTTGACCATAAAATATTATCCTCCATAATATTATGCACCAATGCTTATGTCAACTATCCTAAGACATCTAATGTTAAGCAAACCTAAAACCACATTAAGTGAAATATAATTTTAGAATCAATTAAAACTGCAGACTGAAGGCGATTATTCCTATCTAGTGATTTCACAACGATCTGTTCAAAATTTCATTAAAAAATTAGGCGGTTACTTATGAAGGCGTCATATAAGCTTATTGGTTGTAAAACATTAACGGAAGCCCAGAAAATAAAAAAATAAAATAATAGAGCTACATTCTGTTACTATGGAAACGCATGACATTTTCGCTATAATAAACTATCAGGAAGTCACAGATATGCTTTAGATAACACACTTAGAGCTGATGAAAACAAAGACCTTGTAAATCAGGATAAGCTGAAATCAGCCGGTTATATAGATTTTATTATCACATATTGTAATTCATCCGTTGCAGAAACACCCATTACTTCCCCTGATGCTATATGTGAAGAATTCCTTCTATACTTTAAATATACTAACAACAAGTCATAATACCTTCATATAGCTAGTTTACTTCCCTCGCATGGTACACCAAATACATTGAGTATAAACCTGAGTGAATTTAGTAAATTCTGTCAGCAAGCAACTGTCAGTATTAAGCCTGACATAGCAGGCATAGGTCCAGCCATATTCAAAATGGGTGGCAAAGACTTTCAAATTCTGTTGCTAAACTTATTCAACGCATCTATCGGATCTGGTACCTTTCCAGCAGAATGAAAATACTCAACTGTTATATCCAGATACAAATCGGCTTGAAACACATAATCACGAACTACCGACCGATAAAACATGGAGCTTTCGTATCAAGATTATTTGAAAAAAATTGTAATTATATCTATACTAGAATATCTTACAACTAGTATCATTTCTAAGGCACAACACGGCTTTCGTAACAAAATATCCTGCATCACCTGCCAGTAAGAAAAGTTAGACTACATCACCATGATGATGATTTAGCAATCATAGTTGTCTTCCTTGATATAACTAAATCTTTCGGCACATTTCCACATAGACTGTTACTATCGAAGCTGAGTTTATTAGGTATAGGAGGGAATCTTCTCTCTTGGCTCACCTCTTTCCTTACAGATTGACATACTGCGCTGATGTCAATGTGCGCAGATCGCTCACCCTGACAATCGCAAGTTGCGTGATACATGGCAGTGTTCAAGGTCCATTACTTGTTCTCCTATATATAAACGATGTACATACATTCATACCTCATAGTAAACTATTTTTGTTTGCAGACGACATGAAAGAAATCATATCTTTCCAATCTTTAGAAGCACAAACTTACATTGCCAGGCTGAAAAAAGTTTTGACTGCATTATCCAACTGGGGTAAAATTTATGGTCTCTCATCATCTGTAGATAAATCTCAGATCTTGCCTTTAGGATGTACAATACCTGATAGATCAATCAATGTTAATAGTAAGCTCATTCAAAAGATCGACTGCACACGTAAACTTATGTTCAGATATTATGCATTCAACGAGCACATACATCACGCGATCTCGAAGGCGAAGCAGAGTGAAAATATGATTCATAAGTTCTTTACTCTTCCCTACTGCAACTCAGAAATGTATAAACTTTTCTCTATGCCTCTCTTTCATTACTGCAATGTAAAATATAGCAGCAAGAACGAAAAGGATAGCATCGGTTTGGAAAGATTTCAATATACTTTTACCAAATCAATCATTAGAAAAAGCTCGAATCAAACATATAGAGAAAGGTGTGAGCAGGCTATGCTAGAACCACTATTGTTCCATAAAATGTGACAAACTAATAGAGATTTTCAGAATAATATCTTCTGATAATATAGATATAAATTCGACTATTCACTTCCGAAAAAATTCTAAATATAATTTATGAATTCAATATAACATGGTGGAACTACCAAGATTCCGCACTAAACTAAGGATACACTTTTACCTGAAAAAGTATGCTAAAATCTGGAATCTTCTTCTGAAAAACATCAGACTTGCGCCTCTTTACGTGATTTCGAAACAAATCTAGATTCATTTCTAACTGTGGAAAGATCAACGAAACTTTACAAACTTGATATTTCGCTAGAACTATATAATCATGGCATTCCTGGGTACTAATAGTGAAATTTGTATACTACAACTTTCCTATTAAACATTAAATTGGCTCTTAGTATTTACCATCCAGATTACCTCGTTTACATCCATGTGAATGAAACTGGCCCATAGATGATACCACCCTGCGTACCAAATCTTCTACGAAACCTCGCGAGAAATACGTATTTCATTGAAAAAGGACTTATATTTCGAACAATCATAACTGCGGGGTGTTGCACTGGCCTAGCCGTCAGTCAGAAAACACAACCGAACTCGAACTCGTGTATTGGCCGAATGAATGAATAACACAAAGTTGTACAGTGAATGATATTCACAATATGCACGAACTATCGATCTTGATTGATGATTAATCTGTAGTTCGTTCACTGTCAATAATCGATTCATGATTAGCGATCAATGTGGTGCACGCGAGGCATGGCACGTTCGCTGCTCCGTAGCACCTCCCTTTTCCGAAGTCTGTTCACGTAGGTTTTTCTGTAAGGGTCGATGTTCAGCCGATTCACAGGGTATCGCATGCGTTGCGATCTTCTTAATGGTTCGCTCGTGTTGGCGTTCGGCTCCGTTATCGGCTCTTTGTCTTGTGATGCGGACTGTGGCAGGCCAAACGTGTCTAGTAATAAGTGTAATGGCGTTTTACAATTTTCAGTCTGGTTCTCAGTAGAATGCGTCTGGCGGCTTATGAAATGATTGATATGTCTTGTTTGTATCACTCCCCCAGAACGGACCTTATAAAGAACGGTTCCGACAGGTTGTATAATAACGGCAGGCTCCCAGTATGAGCCGTTTCTTCGGAACATGCGTACATAAACCGTATCTCCAGACTTGTAGACTCTTTTGGGTTTAGTGGGTGCGTCGAGGTTTGATTGAGTGTCCGATCGCGGATTAGTATTTGGTAGCATGGCCTCATTTGCTGTTCGTATGGGTCGTCCCAGAAAACATTCTGCTGGTGACAGTTTATTCGGTGTTGCTGGATTTGGGGTAGAGCGATAAGTAAGTAAAAATGTTCTCGGATTCGACTCACGCTGCCACTCTCTTTTCAATTTAATCATTGCCCGTTTAAATGTATCGACAAATCTTTCCGCTTGTCCGTTAGATTGGAAATGATAGATTGGGCTAAAATGTGGTTAATAGCACGCCTTCGACAAAATTCCTTAAAATGATCGCATCTAAATTGTGGTCCGTTGTCGCTGATCAAGGTCTCTGGATTACCAAATCTTGAGAAGAGTTCCTCCAAGCGTGCTATTGTAGCTGCCGCAGTGGTGGCAGTCATTGTGAAAATTTCCGGCCATTTTGAGTATGCGTCTACAACGACCAGATAACTGACTTGGTCAATTGGTCCGGTAAAATCAATATGTATGCGACTCCATGGACCCTTTGGCTCTGACCATGACACGGGATCAACTTTACGAGGTAACTTGGCTGCAGCGGCACAATTTTGGCACGATCGAACCGTTTGCTCAATATCACGATCCATTAACGGCCAATACGCGTACGAGCGAGCTAGTACTTTCATTCGATTGATTCCAGGGTGATCAGTATGAAACTGCCTTAACACCATAGATTGTAGGCTTTTGGGTATAACAACTCGGTCGTACAACATTAAACAGTCATCAATCATGGAAAGTGCGAACCTTCGATGGCGGAATTGCTCGCACACGGCATCCAACCGCTTAACTAGCCAACCATTTCGTTGATAGTTGATAATTTTCTGTAAGGTGGGGTCTTTCATGGTTTCCCGTCGAACATCCTGTGCTGTAATGTGTAGTTGACGTATCGATATCTGATAAACTGAACGCAATTCTTCATCCGCATTGATAGCGGCGACAACAAATTCCTCATCTTATAGTTGTGGATTGTGTTGGATTAGCCGTGACAAAGCGTCGGCGTGTCCAAAACTTGTAGTACTTTTTAAGCGTAACTCAAAGTCATAGGCTGAAAGGTGTATGGCCCAACGTTGAAGTCGATTTGCCGTATGGACTGGAATACCTTTTTTGGTGCCAAATATTGATAGCAATGGTTTATGGTTTGTGTACATTGTAAATCGTCTTCCATGAATCATCTTATGAAATTTCTTACTGGCAAATACCAGTGCAAGCCCTTCCTTTTCGATTTGACTATAATGTTTCTCTGCTGGCGACAGTAAACGCGAGGCATGCATAACGGCTTTTTGACGACCATCGCTGAACTCCAAGTCTATTTTCAGATGCATTAGCGGCAACAATGATTGGAAGTCTCGGATCGTAATGTGTCAGTAGCAGATCTGAAGATAAAACCTTTTTGATATTTTCAAATGCCTTTTGGCACTCATTTGACCAAATCCATCTTGTGCCTTTAGTCAAAAGCTTGTTTAACGGAGCCTTGAGCTCGTGCTTCTGAGGAACAAAATAATGATAGTAATTTACAAGTCCCAAGAACGACTGTAAGGAAGTAAAATCTTGGGGTGGAGGCATAGATTTTACCGCTGCGATTTTGTTGGGGTCAGGTCTTCTACCATTACTGTCTATTATGGATCCAAGGTAAGACACACTGGACAACATGAGAGAACATTTCTCCGAACGCACCTGAAATCCTTATTCCTCAATACGTGTACACAACTGACAAACATGGGTGTAATGTTCTTTGGGTTTCGAACTGACAGCAATCACGTCATCCATATATGCCATTGCAAAAGGCAATCCTGAAAGCATAGTGTCCATGATTTGTTAGAAGATTGCCGGTGCGCACTTGACACCAAATGGTAGACGATTATAACATTGATGCGTGTTGATTGTTAGAAGTTTTTTGACTTTTCACTGACTGCGACCTGAAGATATGCGTCTGAGAAATCTATCTTCGAAAAAATTCTGCCTCCATTTAGTTGTGCGAACATGTCTTCTGGGACAGGCAACGGATACGGCTGAGTCTCGAGACAGTCGTTTAGTCCTGTAGAGAAATCGGCACATAGTCTCAGTTTACCGTTTGCTTTCTTAACCACAACTATTGGTGCAGCCCAGGATGAATATCTAATTGGGCTGATGACTCCTTCGCTTTCTAAGCGATCCAACTCTCCCTCGACTGCAATAAGACTTGCGTAAGGCACCGGCCTTTTTGGGCGGAACACAGGGCGTGATCTCGGTTTTAAATGTAGCTCAGCTTCCATTTGGGTGCAGCGACCCAGACCATCAGCGAATACACGAGGATATTTGGAGGCGAAGTGTTTTATCAAATTCGTTGTGTTAAATAACTCGGTTGTAGAAAACACACAATCAATTTCATCTATCAGTGTACTCTCAGTTTGATTGCAAATGGTACTAAACGGCACATCCCATAACTTCAACATTTCTATACAGTCTATTCCCAAAACATTTAGGTGGTCGTTAGCTGCCACATAGCACACACCAGAACATTTATTGTTGTTATTGTCATTTAGTGAGTTTCGCCTCAGGAGCAAATACGGTGATCCACGAGTTACACCTTAATTCGACTTTCTAACTCTAATCGGGCTAAAAGTTTTCATGTGTGGCGAGGTGTCAGGCTGCACGATGCACATAACCTCAACGCGGTTGAGTTTCTCAGCTTTTGAAAGGAAGTAGTCGCGATCCCACTGCTTTTTGGATTCGGCTACAATTGGCACTGGCAATCTGGTTAATGCAACGTTTGGGCTACTCCTCCATTGGCCGACCCGGTGAACTCGCTTCAGCAGAATAGTCGGGCGCATGTCTGAAGCACGGAGTAGGTTGATAACCTTCCTGCGGTCACTTTAATAACGAGCCTTTGTGTTTCGGATGAAAGGCTCAACCTGCGTCAATATTTAGACATTTCTTGACCGTTTTGAGCTACCTTGGTTTCTAGCTTGTAGCTTATCAACCACTTTTCCGAAGTTGTGGAATTCCCCGGCGCGTGCGCGAACCTCGTTTGTAGGAATAGTATGGCCAACATGATTTGCCCTAACTTGTTTCCATGGGGCCTTCGGAGGACATGAGGATGACGATGGTTTTGCCTTCTGTAGTCTCAAGAGATTGTTATGCTGGCTGGAGGTAGACGGGACAACAGACATAGCTACTTCAGCAATGGTTTTGGTCTTCGGAGAGGAACGTGGATGAGAACACTGACGTTCCTCAAGATGATTCCGCTTCTCAAACTAATTTTCTAAGGACTTCATTTAGTCTGCTATAGCCATGTAAGCCATTGAGTTGCTGCACAAAACCTAAAGTGAGTTGGGGACATCCCAGAGCATTTGGGATGTGCCCAACGCAAGCACGTACAGCGCTCTCTACCTTTAGAAACCTTTTCTTGCAGCTAGATTATAGGCAGAGGGAAGAAATTTGTATCATTTTGCACATTTAAACACTGAACTCAAAAAATGAATGAATTTGGAAATTTTGGGCAACGTTGAAACAAAATTATAAAAGGGCGCGAATTTTGTAGCTGCTACTGTGAAAAAACTGAAAGATTATCACTTCTAAACGCCCGTGGTACCTCAACTGAAGAGAAAATTATTTGCATATGAAAAACGAGATATTATATACTTGAATTTTTTCGTACTGTTTCGTTTATTTTTTTATTTGTAGTGAAATGCGAATGAAAATCAAAATTAAAAAAATGTTCATATCAAATGCATTGATAGGTAAACTGAGAATTTGAGCAAACTATCTTTGAAGAACCTCATTGCATGAGACGTCATTGCCCCATGTTTGAACACACATGCCGACTGCAAGCGATCAAATCCTCTGGTAGCTTATTCCGAAACTTTACCACTCTTACACTAAAGAAGTGTTGCCTGAAATTCCGAAGATTGTTTTATCACAAGCTCTATTATATGCTATATAACTAAAGAGCTAATCGTTCTAAAGAAGAGGTTTTGTCAACCTTCGCGCATAGGCTTTTTAGGATTTTTAAGGTTTCGAATGGGTTATCCCTTAGACGGCGGCGCAGAAGTGAGACAAAAAAGGACCTTCATGGTGAAGTTTCTAAGACATAACTTGAACCATTTTGGTGGCTAAAAGTAGAAAGCTCTGGAATATTAGTATGTTATTTTTGTATAAATTGCTCCATGTTTGCAAACAGTATTCTGAATGAGGTCTGACAATCGTCGTATATACGGGTTCAAAACTTCGATCATTCTATATGCTAACGAGGCTTAAGCCTAAAGAGATCTACTCTAGCAAGTTGTGCAGCTGAGGCGAATTGCGCTTCCAATTTGAAGTCCATTGTTACTACTATATCAAATCCTTGACCCTCTGAGCGGAGTTGAACTTCATTTAACCGCTATTGGCTCTCGCTGTAATTCTCTCCACTACTGCAAAAAACAGATGACATTCACTATAGTTAAAAGGAAGATCACAGTCCGGCGACCATTACATTTTAGTTCAGTTAAGTTCAATTTGCACAGGATTGTTAATCTGCTCATTCACCTGGCCCGTAATTGGACAAGATTCTGTAGCATGATAGAGTAAATACGAACATGGCGAAGTGTGTCATAAACATCGGCCTCGCATTAAAACAACTAATCCAGTAAAACGGCACCAGAAATTTCAATGATAAGCTTCGCCTCCGTGCATTTAGTATATTATCACGTATTTTAACGCTACTGAAAACTACATGAATCCAGTCGATATCGAGAGGTCGATATCATTCGCAGTTCAACCTATCAGTTTCAACTTTTTTCAGAGCTTTGCCGTTTCACTTGTCGTAGCTATAAATTCTTCTGCATTATGGTTTCTTATTCACAGCTAAAGATAATTCGAATTTCTGTGCAATAAATAGCTGTAATTTAATGCAAGCGTTACTATTCATTCTGTAGCGGACCAGGAATCTTAAGCCGAATAGAACAGCAAAATTGAAATGCTAACCAGAACTGTTTTTAGTGATTTCTTATGCTTTGCAACAGAGAGCGCTAATTTGAGACTCGTTTAGGCGCCATCAATTTTTTTACGCTAGATATAATTCCGACCGGACACACAAAAAACTGTAGTGAAAGTTCATAATTCTGTACTAGTAACTACCAGTCTACAAGCCTAAATTGCATTTAGGTCGAGCGAAAGGCTTGTAAAAACGAAGTACTGCTTCCAAGCTCATCATTATGCGATCGCAGTAGTAATTGTTTTAAATACCTAACGGCGTCGCTCTAGGATTTAATGAAGTCATGATGAAACCTCGTAGGTTCACTTACGCGTTGGTGCAATGTATGTTAGTGAAGGGATTTGAGCCATTTTTCGGATGTCCCGTTGACAACACTTGTAGTAACTGGACACAAAATATCTGAGACGTTGGAATAACCTAAGATGTGTACATTAGAACCTGAGTGAAACAAACTGTTCAGCGCCTAATTTAGGTGTGGTATTCTCAGCTGGATTGTATTGAGTGTGACGAGGATAAAAGCAATTGCAGATCGGGTTATGTGACCTACCAACAGTCATCAGCAAACCTATGACAGGGAAACCTCCATGGTTTTGCTCGATCCTTAATAAAGATAAGGAATAGTGACAGCCAATATTGAGCCCTCGGGAAACATATATGATACTGGCGCGCATGATGAATATGCATCACCAAAATGACTTGAGAATTTTCGGTCACTGATTAATGCGTGGATTGAACTTAGTAGAGCCTTTGAAACATTTATTAGTGAGAGTTTGAGAAGCAAGAGTCTGTGGTCAACAAAGTTAATACCCTACTAATATCAACGCACCTATAGGTCTCCCGTCAAAATCGTACCCATTAAACACTGCGTAGTTTTATTGGGCGATTTTAATTCCAGAGTTGGTGCAGATCACGATTTTGTTTGCAAAACTCTTTAGAAATGCTTGGCGTAGGTATAACAAACGATAATTGAGAACGCCTTCAGTCTTTGTGTGATAAAAACATATTTTTTAAACAAAGCCACAGCATAAATTCTGTTTGAAAAATTCTGGATTGGAGCATTGCATTAGATTAACTATATGAAGTTCGGCGCACGAATATGAAAAGCATGCTCCTCACCATATCATAGCAAAGAGCAGATTGCGATAAATCTACCGGATTGTTCGGTGATTTACGGTCGCATGGCCTACTTCCTGCATGTCCCATCTTTCGGGATCGTTAGTTGATTAACGGTCATCTCGTAATCTACCGACCGTTAACTCTCTGACACGTTTCGATCGATCGTATTTAAAATTAAACACAATTCGCGAACTGATGAAGTTTCGTACCATGTTTAATAGGGTGGCATCTGTTTTAATGCCAATCGAATTACCGTGAGTTAATTGATCACAAAAGAAATCCTTTGCATGGTGGAAATAAGATCTTAGACGTATGACCATGGTCGTATTGCTGCTTCCGCTCCTCGGCAGGCTCTATGGGAAACGTAACGCAAATAATAGTGATATATTTTCTGGAAATACGTAAATACAAAAAAATATGTTCAACTAGCACAATATATGTTAATTTGTTTATGTATTGCCGATGCTGATTCCAATTTTGGTTGTATAACACGCACTTTGGAATGGCGCTGCCAACTCTTAACCAGCAGATTCCACAGCCTATTAGGTACTTCAATCTTGCATACATTTTCAAATATAGTCAGCGTGGTATGGTAACTGAGCATGCCTTATTTGGTTTGCTGTAACACTGTACTCGATGACGTTCAACCAACAATCTAGTCGAAGAACATGTCATTGTAGATACAATAAAATTTACCCGCTATTCCCCTGTTGTAGATAGTGAGGAATGGATCCTAAGAGTGCGTTGGTTCCAGTTATAACCACATACAATTTTGCCTCAGAGACAACCACAGAACAAAGACCGTGCATGGACAAAGAGTATATTGTTATTAATGAGTGTGTTGACTACGTACAAATGGTATTTAACAGATGAATATCCTTAACAGAATTAACGAACAGAGAATCGATGAAATGTGAGTGGTAACAATAAAAAGAGATCGATAAATCAATATGGCGTTATCAGTAATAGAAACAAAACGAAAATGTCTAAGTTAACAAATTACAATGATACAAAATATAAGAGTGGACAAATTATTATACCTCAACTATATAGGTACTGACATTCCCTTTTCGCAATGTTCCGTTGGACTTTATTTCCTGATGCTCTAAGAATGCGTAGGTTTTCGCTTGTGGGTTGTCGTTTAAAATTCAGAAACGCCGAAAGCTACTCATCCAGATAAACCGTAATTACGGATGCCCAGTATCGAAACAACGGTATGTTCGCGGTTTCTTTGGACCATATGCGAGAAGGGCGAGTGTAAATTTAGGAAAATCAAAATTTGTCACTTTTTTCCTTGACATTTGAAAGGACCGCTGAGACTCATAAAGACCTTTTTAAGTCGTGGTTGAATAGGACGTTGAAGCATACTCGTATCGGCATTGCATTCCAGATCAAGTGTCCAAATATGTTTGTCGTCGTTGCTAATCTATGATTAATTTCCGAAGATTCTTTCACACAGCACTACCAGCTACATGTGGTCGAAGCCCCCCTTTCACAAAACGTGTAATCTATTTATTTTTAAATTACATGATCTGATTACTCCGTCTCAGACAAAACAACGTGGAAGTTCAGCGTTCCTAATTTGGCGGTAATGAAAGTTGACTTTCTGCAACTTTGATATACAAGACTTCAGCATGCAATTTTAAGCGATTTTCAATTACGTATCAGATTAATCTCGCAGCCTGAAGTGAGCATATGTGTGTGAAAGCAAAGACTAACTGATGGCGGTGTTCCAAACAAACATGCTTTCAAGATGACATGCTGAGCAAACGACAAATATTAGCCGTTTAGACAAATTACAAACCCGAGTGACGATAGAATCTCTAACGCTGCAAAACATCCTTAATAATTTTTTCCAATCTTCACACAAGCCGTAACGAGGTTGAGAGATTAAACATGCATGCATTGAAGCGAAATACCATGGCTATCTAACGTCTAACAAATGCTTGTATCCTGCACGGGGCCAGGATGTAAATCAGACATATAGAACCAATCTAGAGTGAAAATCTCCGGGAATCATCAATGGTTTTTTATCAATCTTTTCTAAACAACAATGGTAAAAATACATCATTTTATCTTCATAAAATACGTTAAAGATAAGCCTGCCAACCAAAGTACATGCGAGACAAATTGGCGTGATCCGTAGCCGCCCGAATCAGGAGGCTAACATGCCCGTGAACACTCAAGTGATCCAATCCTCCACCCTGTTCGGATGAGGCCAACGTGCCGGTGACGCGCCCCTCGAGTTTACTGCGAGTGCCAAGAAGAACGCGCTCGGCCAGCTGATTGGAAGATTCTGAAAAGTGAAAAAATAGATGTCAAAGTGGAGCTTAACGTGTCTAACAGGACATTTTGCAAGCAACACAAGCACCAGCGCCTGTCTATAGGATAAAATGAAAGAAGTCACACGAATATTAAGGATCACCATCTATCGATGAAGAGTAAATGCGACTGCCAACAATTTAGAGATGTCAACGAAAAGCACGAAATACTCGTTAATATGACCCTACCGATTAATTTTTATCGCTCGTATGCAATCAGAAAATACAAAGAAAATAGGAGCAACGGTCAGTTGTGTGATCAGAGAACAGAGTCTAAAATAATCATTCAAGTACTGGCAAAAGCAAGTATTATCTGTGTTGTCAACACACAAACGGAAAAGTTTGCCCAAATAATGATGAATGGAACAAGCTGACAATCAAGATTTCGAAACGTTGGCTAAAGTTGAACAAAATGGTACATCCTAAGCAAAAAGAAAGCATCAACAGATCATGTGATGTGTCCAATTAAGTGAGTACGCGTCATGTTCGAATGTAGGATCGCAAACAACACACAACTAGAATTTCAGTCATGAAGCTATACACACGTTCAGATTAATCGCTACAATAAAAGCGATTGCTCTGTAGCTGGAAGTAGAAAAATCTGTCTTTAATATATCAGGCCGAGTTTGTGAATTTAACTAAGTCAATTTCGACAATCAGAGTGAAAAACACGAGAGCCATGAAAATTTTCCTCCACCGCAACAATTTTTTCACGCCATGCACAGAACATCCTGACATCAGATGGAAGTCACCAGTCCACTAAACAAGCAAAAGAAGCCGCGGGCCAGATTTTCTCGTTTACAAAATACGTCATATGAAACGAAGATACAGAGAGATTGCTGAACCAAAGTCGCAAAATCATTGTTTCGGTGAGGTTGTCACCCTTGGATGAAAAGGGCATACCTTTTATTGTATCACGCTGAGATACTGATGTATCCCCAAGTGCAGATCCCAGAGTAGTGGAGATGTTTTCCTTGTTAGAACAACCAACTGTGTGCATGTCAAGGGACGTGTCTAAAGGTCGCGATTTACTGGCACCGAAGGAGTAGTCAGAACGCTTTGATTCTAGAGCACATAGCTGTGCTGGCGTCAAAGACCACGAATAGAGCGGATCGTACAGCAAGACCTGAAATAAATGACACATTTCAGTTAATATATGAAATAAATCTTCGGGCTGTTACGAGGATTCTTCAAAATGAAGTTAGAAAATTATTAATGGGGGGGGGGGCTAAAAACGTCACAGCTTATTTCTGGGGAAAGCGAAGCACTCAAAATGTCCTTATGTGGATTATGGTGATTATCAATTTTAAGAGCTTAATAGGGGCGCTCGCGTTCTTCAAGGGGACGTCAAGAGAACGCACTAGGACATGTGTACTTTTCAAAAAAGTACAAAGACCATCATATCCGTTTAGTAAACGGTTTAATAAGTGGCGAACTTGACCACTGGAGCGAAATGTCAAAAGTGGAGAAAAGCTCAATCAAAATATGATCATGAGGATTTAGGAATAGTAGAAACGAGATTTAAATCAGATGTAAGCCACTACTGGATAAGGTTGGCACGCCAACCAATTTAATTACATGAGCCCATACACATGTATATCAATCAAAATATGATCATGAGGATTTAGGAATAGTAGAAACGAGATTTAAATCAGATGCGCTTGTAAGCCACTACTGGATAAGGTTGGCACGCCAACCAATTTAATTACATGAGCCCATACACATGTATATGGGACAAAACTCATAAACACGACCAAAAATGCTAGTTGCATGCATTTCCATCACGCACACAGCCCACGACCGGTTTCAGGCTGTTGACACTAATCAGGTAGGGGCAGTAGGATCAGGATCCGCATACTTTACTTTACTTTTGTGCGGCTGGCTCCACGGGTGGATTAGCCGGCTTCATTGATGTCTCGGATCGCACCAGCCCACGCACGTCGATCGGAGGCCAGATCATTGCAGATCGTGATCCAGTCTCGTTCCCACCTTCGAACTCCGTAGACGGTACGCAGACCCAGGGTGTCTACATCCTCTTTCACAGTTGACAGCCATGTTTTCACTTGACCACCTTGCCGCCGACGCCAGGTGCGAACGGGTTTGGGGTCGAGGACGAGTTTTGGAAGTGCTGTGTCTGTCTTTCGGAGGACGTGGCCAAACCATTGCAGCCTTCGCCGTTGTATGTGAGCGGAAAGTGGAGATAGTCCGCTGCAACGCTCTCGTACGGCTGCGTTAGATACTCGGTCAGTATATCGGATGCCCAAGATTACCCTGAGGCACCAATGGTCAAACACTTCTAATGTGCGTACATCCTGTGACCATAAAGGCCATGTCTCGCATCCGTAAAACAGTACAGGGCGGATCGCTGTTTGATAAACACGCGTCTTAGTTTTTAGGCTGATCCCGGGCTTGCACCAGGATCCGCATGCGTTTGAAATTGTGGAAGAATGCAAAACAAGTTGGGCTTGTTCGCCACTGTTGGATAAGGTGGGCATTACCAACCTGATTGAACAGTGCATGCGGATCCTGATCGTAATGGCGCTACCTGCTGAGTGCAAACAATACGAAACACATGCAAATAAGCATTTTTGTTCAGTTTTGTATCACTTTATAGTTAATTTGAAACAAGACTTCAATCTTCCAGTCATTGAAAAGTAAGCGAAGACTGTGGCAGTGTCTGAAGAACACTTTTTCTTCGTTTGTCATGGATAACGTGGTAGGCCTAAGACCCGATGAGTTTGCTCCCCCAGTTAACTTCATAAATACGGGTTAGTCGTTGCAGTATGTATCAAATCACAAGCATGCATCCAGGCAAAATTCCACACAGACTTAGGCTGCATTTGGTCTACGATACTGTCAGACTGTCCCGGAGTAGATAGAAAGTAGTCATTGTTATATACCGAGAGACATATATTCTCTAAAAAAACACCTTCGAGGATGAAGTAAGTAACGAAATTTCGAAGCCTTCGCAATATACGCCAAGATCGGTTTCGCGTCGTTTGTACTCATCAAGTCCTATCCTCATTAAAATTCAGCAGAATGGTAGACGGTGCTCGTATTTGATGCAGTAAAATGTATGTTCGAACAGATTCAAGATTGAATGAAATGTCACTAGTTGCATGTTTTAATCACACACAGAGCACGAGTCGAACAGCATTAATTGTAATAATTCTACCAAGCTAGTAAAAACGAGATGCGGAGAAAACATGCAAATAGATTGTAAAAACGAAAATGATAACTACGATTGCCCTTTAATACACCGGAAAATATTTAAGACCGATCGAGAAACCATATTCATTAAAAAGATAGCTCGCAATTGATCAAGTAACGTGACAGTATATCACCTCATGTGAAGTCTGTGAATGTGGCACTTTGATCAGCTTCAATGATATGGATGTTTACTTTTTGCACATAGCTTCGACAGAGAGAGACGGATTTATTAGCACTTATTAGCAGTTGAATTCTAATCGCATCGAAGTCAGATTGTCGTAGGTGCATAATAGAGTTATAGAGATTATTGGGGAAACAAAAAAGTGATGCAAGCTGCTTAGAATAATTGAATGCTTGCACACTACGGCTGGAACGGGGGAATGGAAACAGTGGTGAGAATATTGAATGCTGTCGTAATCTATTCATGGATTTAATTAATTTGATAATTTATTGTTGCAGTAAATAAATTAGTAACGGTGGTCTTTTTTCAAGGTACTCGACACTGAAACATAGACAACATGAAATGAACAAACCTACACCCCGAGAAAACATTCTACAGGGTTTGTCACGATAACACACACATACCTGCAACAGAGTTAGAAGAACATCACTGCCCTTACGCAATTCGGACAGAACAGCTTCAGCAGCGGGGGTAAATCCACCTTCCAATCCAAACGGACCCAGAGCGTGAACTAAGTCACGTGTAAGCCGAAAAGGAACCATTTCAGGAGTCGGCAGCAAACGGCCCTGATAAAGCATGGCAAATGAAAACAAGGACTATCCGGCAGAAACCTCATCAACAATTGGTGCAAACAAATGAGATGGAAAGCAGCATTTTGTTCGTATGGGGGGACTAGCGAGAACAACACCTACTTGGTCGAATGCAACGCCCAAATCAATATGAACAAGTTCACCGGAGGCTCGATGCAGCAGTAAATTGTGTGGATGCCGATCGCCTAAGCCCACCAAATAGCCGACCACGCTAGACATTGCAAGAGAACGAGTGTAGCTTCTGCGAGCGCGATACCAAGCACGGGAATCGGGAAATTGTTCCAGCAAAAAATAAGCAAGGACCGGACTGTGCATAAAAAGGGGACATAAATGTTTATAGTGCAGGGAAAGGCTGACTATGTAATCGATTGCACTACAGTGTCTGTAATATTCACTCAATTACATTTCACGAGGTTAAAACTCTGTTTAAATTTACGTGAAAAATCTTTGAAGAGTAAGAAGGATCATTCACATTTATCACGTATATCAAAAGCCCAGGGTCAACTATTAGAGTAATCCTCAATAAAAATGAACAGCCAAAGCAAGGCAAACAAAATGATGTCCCTAAATTGGGAAAAACTGAACAGCACCGAAAGTTGCTCGTACCGAATTTTCTCACAAATTTCCTCGAATACCACCAGACGGCGCTCCGGTGGACGATCTCGTACAGCGGCCAATTTCATCTTTGCCTGCCCGGGAGCAAGATCTTGAGGTCGATAGCGCTGATGAGCACCGGTTCGATCGGAAGCCAACCACTCACCCAAAGGGATGGTACCCTCACACCATTCTATCACACCGCTTCGTTGAGCCATTGGAATGACCTTGAACAATGAGAAAACAGTAAAAATGGAACAATATATGAACACATCACTGCTAAACATAGAAACACAATACTAAGCTTGACTTCGACACAGATCGGTCGTAGGGCAAGTTAGTTGGAGCACACAATTAGTCACGAACATTGTAACCCACACTTACCTTGTACGTCCGCATGTGCAATCCGCACTCGGAATCCAGCCAGCCACAACGCCGAAGCAATAGGTCGCACGTGCTGGCCGAAGACGAATCCGGATTATGCGGTAAACGCCTTCGAGCCAAAAGACAATTTGCCGCCGAGAACACCTAAACGAAAGCAGAAAGATTTATAAGAGACAAACATCAGAGATTATGCAACCAACAAAAACGAATTTGATGAAAGATTGAGAAATGTTGTGGTGATATGAAAAGTAAATTAGAAATGCCCGGCTGGTAGAATAATTTGGTAGAGTTTCAACGACCCATATGTATCGAACTAACACATGGACACCCAATGGATGCTTTTGAGTGTCGGTTGCCAAAGCCCATTGGAAGACTCATTGAGCTTAAAATTTGAGGAAATCATATTCTAAAACATCGGACATTCAAATCATCGATCATACAACAATTGATATAAAACAACGAACCCACGAAGAAGTCGATGCAACTCCGACGAGACCAGACGTAGTCCCTCGACGATTCACTATGTACCCAGGTCTTTTAAGACGGAACGCGCAAAGTCCCGTGAGTAATAGGGAAAGGCATGAAGAGGAACAACAAACAGGACTTAAAATATTACGAATGGCACCGAGTGCAAAGTGATGGATCATTCGAGCAAACTCCATCAATCAGCTGTACAAGAATTGCCCTTGTATAATTCTGCGTGGCATTCTAAAAATCAAAGGGGCGAATCTAAGCATTCTTGTTTCACGACGGAAAATGATTCATCATTTGCGCATGGAACATCGTTTAAACGAACCTGTTGCATCACGGCATCTTGTCGTGGGTCATCCCGACCTTTGACCAACTGAAGGTGAGCACGCCCATCGCTACCCAGACAGGTGATAAGTTTCGGCACATTGATCCCCCCAACCAACCGGAATGTGGGCGCGAAACCCGTGATAAGTACGACTTGATCTCGGGCATAGGTACCGGAGTGATCGACTCGCAAATTCATGGTCGGAACGGCTACCATATCCAGACCATCGGCCAACGAACGACCAGTGCTGCGTTGACGAGTGACAAAGCGGTGTAGCTTGCAGCCAGATGGGAAAGGCAAATCAGCTGAGAAGACAATGTATGTTCAGGTGTACAAGACAGTGGAGAGCTACGGGGATTTCATGATAAGAACAACGTGAAAGAAAAGTGATGCGAGATCACATGCATCGGGGATGAAGAGTGTATACAAGGTAAAATGAGCAGAGACGATTTCACACTCCATTAAAAGAAAACGCCACGGTTAAATGAATGCAGAAAAATCAATGAGTAAATAGTTGAAAAAGAGAAACTCTGCAAATTGAGTTATAACTTTTGCATCAGGGTTTAGTGAAAAGACAGTGTAAATCGAATTCAAGACCAAAAACATTAAAATTGCCCTTTGAATTCCTGTTATTTCAAAAACATAATATATTAGTATCTCGTTCAGATAATGTCTCACTATCACAAGTTAAAAAAATAAAAAGAATCTACCATCGTAACTTTAGGTTACTATAAGTTTCGCCAGCGTTGCACTAAGAAACGTTTTCCATATTCAAAGGAAATGTCATCTTCCTGCATAATATTATTCGAATTAGTCGACCATAATCTAATCTGTTAATAATGCCGAATGACTCGAAATGCTTGAAATTATCAGGCGAACAAAAAGGCTGTGGCTAAATTACGAAATTCCAAAGTTGTGATAACGTAAAGCGAAATTGACTCCGTTTACTCAACCGTCCGGGATGCTGCTTCAATGCTCATGCATGCCATTGTACGATATCAGAACAACTAATAACTAAACAAGGTTATATTTGAATGCCGCTGTTGCATAGGGTTCGTACAGCCAGAAACCGGTAGTGGAGGATAATTTCGGGGTGTGTGAGCAACACATCACTTTGGTCATCCATAAGCGCCTTGTGCTTGACCACTGGCCCTATGAAAGTTTGTAAATCGGCAATACTTGTACTCCAAACTATAAGAACACAGTGTTTAAAATATGTTCACAGACTTTGTAAGACAATTTTGAATAGAACAATAGTAAACAATACGTCTCCATCAAACTGAGAGAAGACACTCTTAAAATAATGATCGCTATCGTCGGCTGTTTGTAAAGCGACGGTCCTCAGTGCACCCCTTCATCTATCGCTTATAATGAGATGATCATCATTAGACGAACACCAATTTGAAGAGTGTAAGAACGATCGGGTTAGTAAACCATTGCAAGAGAATGGTTCGTGTGAAAGCCTGCCGAAAATCAGAAACAGAGTGGGGACATCATAACTAACGAATGGTATGCATGTATGTATATGCAGGACGTTAGCTTATATGTATGCTGTATGAAATCACAAACCTGATACGGGCAAAGTACAGCACAGACATAGACTGCACGTGGATTGAGATACAGTCAGGTTACCCAGGTGTAGGTAGATGTGAGAGATATGAGTTAGCTTACAGTTAGTAAAAGACAGGTGTGATTCATGAACACGATAAGCATGGCCAAGTAGCGTTTGAACGTGTTGTTGAATTAAGAGGTGACAGTGGTTAGTGTATGACTGATTTTTCTCGAATGAAGTGGAAAGCGTAGTAAAACATTTTTGAAGATGCGAAGTGCATTAGCGATGAGCGTTAATCACGAGCTTTCGAGTGATATGCATACCGGTGGACTCAACACAAGAGCAAAAAACGCTGAAACGGTTGACGACAACAATTGAGAGCTCATAATATTTCGGGTTTCAGAATGATTGCTTTCGAACGGTTCGAGCGACATCTTTGGAAGTGTGAGAAGAAGTACAACGTCAGCCGCAACCGAACGATACGCAGTTCGTCAATATCCGTCAAACGAGCATTGCGTGACGAAGGCTTGAAATGTACTGTGGCACGAAATCGACTCACAAATCAGATCGAAGTGACAACTGGTACAGACATCTTTGAGGATCACCGTTGTGATTGTTTGTTTTGCCTATATAAGATAGGCGTGTGTTTTGTTATTTGTCTTGTGCGCAATAAAGGCCTTTGACCAACCGGCCTCTCTTATGTTGTGGGATGCGTTGGTGAACGCGATTAGCGCTGGACAGGTTGACCTCATGGATGAATCGAGGCACAATTAATGTGGGAACGTGGCTAATGCTGGCCCGAAATGTGATAAGTGGCAAGATGTGTGCCACCTGCCGAGTTGACCTGAAATGGTCTTGCGCGATCAATTTCAGCTTCTCTCCCCAACACCCACTCGCCACAATTGGCCACGTTACAATAGTGCCATGAGTGAGCGATGAAGCGGTCGGTGTTAATCCTAAGCGCGAGCTAAAAAAGGTGAATTGAAATGAATTGGCATTCCCAATGAGACATGATCGATGGAATGGTGAACGTAGAGTGTGTGAAGTGAACCGACACATCACAAGGCGGTACAAGAGTAGGAAGCGCCAAAAGACCTTCAACAGTTATCGCAAATTAACAAGACAAACCTTTTGACTCGGCCAAAATGTGTGCTGGGATGAAAGCTAAATGATGCATCGCACAACTTGAATATACCTGATTTATTAGGTATAAAGGCAGCAGCGAGCAACTGTATCCATTACGTCGAATATTTTAAGAGTAATATGATCATGCACACTTTGCTCAACACTATCCTGATAGGTTATCACCAGTGGATCGGTTGCATTTGCAAACAACGATGGCGAAGATCCAGCGAAAAGGCTTGCGCCTTCATGATAATAAGGTTTCAACAAGGAAATAACATGCGGGCACCTCTCTGCCTTTATCACTCTCACAATTTTCTGCCTAGGAACTAAGAGCTAAAAACAACGTAGCGGTACTTAGATCGCACACCCAAACAATAGCGACCATAAGATCGGAGGCCTCGAGTCCATTAAACACGGAATAAAGCGATGAACCATAGTCAAACCTGTAGTAGAGCGATGCTTTTCCACATCCATATTGGCCCACTCAACGTATGCTTCGAGCAGCGCTTGCATCTGTTTCAGCAACGGACCACGGCGTCCCGTCAGGAGACGAGCGAACATTTGACGAGCAGCTTCAATACGTCCACCACGCGAAGACTGTGACAACCCAAGAGAATCGAAAATCACATAATAGCGGAAACAAGCAAGATTACGACAGAATTAAATACTCAACCAATAGACAATACTGGTATAGAAGAACAATACAATAATGGTGCCAATTGAACCCTTCGAACATGTATTTCATTAAGACCACGGATGAGGATTTGTGAAAAATTAACCTTCAGGCACAAAATTTGGAGTGAGTAGCAAGATTTCTACACGAGTGAACACATTCGAAACGAGGTACCACATTAGATAGGTGTACAGGTAGTCACAGGTTCGAATTCACACCGCATTCTTACATTCGTTGGGCAACTATACTTACACCTGGAGGGATAGCATTACAACTATAACAAGTACGAAATACTTGGTATGCAACCATGAAAAAATAAACTTCAAAACAAAAGACCAGGTTTAAAATCTTCCGACGAGCGAGCACGTATGCACTCAGATGAGACACTCACACCTCGAATGAAACATGCATTCAATCCAAAAAATGTGTATTTTTTCAAGCATTTTCATCCCAAACAAAACGTATGTGGGCACATGATGTTGAACAGGTTACCAAACAGCGGCTTACAAAATCAAACATTGTTTACCATTTCTCCACTCGTTCAAAGCATGGGATCCTGATTGTACAGTCCTTACCCGATAAGTACAAACACCATGACCGATTCATAGACCGAGCGCGCATCATGTCGGGACAGTACAATCACGATACGGTTGCCTTACGATGGTGGAGAAATAGTAAGCAAATCACCGTTAATAAGATTTATGCAACTAACTCATTAAATCATGTGAATACAATTTACACGTGGATTAGTTGGAACGGATGAACCTGAACCGGAACGACATTTTTCGAGAGCAAACAGAGCCAGAGTTGGTTAAAGTCAGGTGAATGTCAAGTAATCGCTCTGGTAATGCAATAGAAGGAAAACACTGCCTGGGAAAAGAACCTCCGTTACTTAAATGAATGACTGTACACACGTCGCCACACAATTATGGTATGGTATGAAAAGCACAAGCCTGATCCAGGCAAAGTGCCGCACAGTCAGAAACTGCACGTGGGCTGAGATACTGTCAGGTTGCCCAGACTTAGACAGAGCCCAGGCTACACACTAGTCATCAATAGATAAAATCAATAATGTAAACTGAGTAAAAACGGGGGTCATTGGAAATAAACCCAAACCAGAACGATTAATTTTGATTCAGCGTATGCCGAATAAAACCGAGTGTCTTCAAGTACCTTGTCTGTATCCGTGTGTTTACCGGATGAGCCGGCTTGACGAAGCTTGGCAGAGCGTACACTCGCGGTCATCTTATCGTCGTAGCTCTCATCCAAAGCCGCGTTGACCAGGAACAAAAGAAAAAACGCCGAGTGATGGGGATGCATGTCGACGACCCGTTCGATCAACTGCAAAATGCAAAACGAAATCGTGCATCGAAAACAAAACGAGAAGAGGTTTTGAATTCTGGCGAACAATCTGTTGACACAGGGATTGTGTAATCAGTTGATACACAGGTATGGATGAGACCGTAACCAGATGACCCGAAGAACACTATACTCTGGCACCCATTACAAACCCATACGAGAAACATTCAAATTATAGTTTCTTTGAAAACAGGGACTTTATCAACCATAGCAATTAGGCAAATCGAATCGAATAGACAGCCGGCACAGAAATACTAAGGAGATGAGATTCATGCATTAAGGATAAGCGGGTTTCATTCTTGATCATGTGCTCGTTAAATACTTGACAAATGGGCTTTCACTTACATAAAAGGATTTGGGGTGGACCATTCTCGATTGATTCAAAACGTAGTGAATAGTAACGCACGCGCATATGATCAAAAAACGGAGTTGACGTGATTTACGATGGAGCGAGTGCCCAGGAGGTAAGGGACGAGAACGTAATGCAAGCTAGGAACGGTATGCATTAGAAAAGACAGTGTCCCTACACAGTCGTGATATATTGTCCAGCTGGCTTAACCCTTATAAAGATCGACGGATTGTCACACGCATTGTAAGTCTATCAAAAAAAGTTTAATCGCTCCCAAACCCAAGAATACAGGGGAAATCACAGACCGGCATTCGATTGCACTGAGCTCGGGAAACGAACTGAGAACGTCACCAAATTAATCAATGTACCAAAGTTGCACAGCGGATGTGGCCTTCGGGCGGGGAAGGGATTTGCTTAACCACACCCAGTTGTAAAACGGGCACCAACAATAGCATGGGAAATAACTTCGACAGGCTAGTACTCTGTCTAGTGTAAAAAATATCAAGTGTTGAAAAAACAAACAAGTAAAAAAGCGTGTTATACTATCCGAAATTGGGTGGCTTGCAGGCTGAATTCGCCCTTGATAAGAAGGTCACAGTAGTGGTACCAGAGCTGAGTTCTTATGACAAGTTTTAAAGCGTCAGACGCATCTCAATGACTATCGGTGCATGCGCGTCTCAACTTATTATTATTATTATCACAAGTCTTTACAAACGATGTGCCAACAAGTATACCATGAAGAAGGTACATGATGAAAGAAAGAAAAGGGGTTTTTTTTGTCTGTCTGTTTACACATGCCGTTTTTGATCTTTTTTGGAATAAGGGAGGGTCACTGATAAACGGGAACACAAGCACGGTAGGAATCTGGTCACTGGTTCCTTTCTTTTGCCATCACACTGAGTGTTATCAGCCACATATCTTCACGGTCCTTCGGACCCCACCCGGGTAAGCGCGATGTTCCCACGATGGCTAGTGGGGCTGTTAGACGTTTGAGGGTCTTCCGCCAGGTATTCCTTTGTCCCCCACGGCGACGTTTCCAATCAGGTCCAGCGAGAGAAAAAAGAGCTAGGCGTCTCAACTACGACGTGATAAGTGGATATCAGGATGACTGACGCTCCCACCACGAAATTAAAACGACTCAACACTACACGAAAGCTCGCATTCATGAACACTAACCAAGTAATTAGGAAACCCACCGTGGTGAGGGCTGATTGAAACGTTGGCACGCTAACACCAGAGGGTGAGGCATATTTCAGAGAAACGCGTACAGCAAGTTGCGGGAATAATGGTAAGAATTTGTCCACACGGATCTTTGGAAGATATTCAGACACAATCCGATTGATGGTTTGCGACCTAGTGGTTGGCGCTGTTTGTACATTTGGATCGCCAGCCGCGGAAAGCCAAAGAGATATGAAGCGATAGACCTGTGAAATAAAATTGAATTACAAACGAGGACGCCTAATTCGACCGAGAAAGAGGAATGTTTTCAGAAATGGTGGAATGAACCCGGAGAAGAAAAAGCAACACAAACACGAATTACAAACGAGATACCAAGGCAAATGAAATGACTTAAATTTCGAAATGAGTCAAATGCAAATGAACGCACAGGGAACTCCACAAATGCACAAGAACCAGCGATATGGTTAGTTTTGACGGTAATAATGTGCCATCAATCGCTGATTTTCGACAGATTTAAATAAAAGAGAACGGGGGAGAAAGAACACTTCTTCAGGCAAGTATAGTATATTATATACCGTCAAACGTTAGTTTCCGTTGGCGTCTTGCGCAGGATTTCATTAAAGTAAGATTTCAGCAGTTACTGTGGCCTCCGATGCCAGCTTGCTCTGTCTTAAATTACAAACCGAGAAAATTTAGGCGAAATAAACTCAAGAATCATCTACATAGAAGTCAGTTGATCTCAGTACCTTACGAAAGATTATCGGCAATAATTGAAGCTACATAGGTGAAGCAATGCACAGGCTCAAAGCAAAACTCAACGAAAAAACGCTGCTTTAAGTAGCTTCTTCAGTAGTAGTAGTTTCTTCCAGCTGGGCATGCTACAGAGTTGGATCACGGTGACTTACTAGGCAAAGAGCAAGAATTTTGCTGAGAGAATCTGTACTTTATGTCAGCGAAGGCATCTAATTATAGCCTAGATTTTTCACCAGTAAGTAAAAGTGCTACTTCTAGACCGCGAATGGAATTGGCCCCCATTGGTGAAAAATGATCTCGATATCGACCACGCGTAGCTGTTTAACTATCTGGAGTGTTTAGCGGTCGCTTAGGTGGAATAGAGAAGGAGATCACATTCAGAATCACTGGCATCAGACTGGCATTTACGAGAATTAAACGCCTCCGAAAAAGACGTGATATAGGCTTTAGTTTACAGAAAAGGATATATGTTGTATTTCAGTAAGACTAGTACTGCGCTAGATGAGAGAATGTTGGGCACTTTAATCAGAAGATATTTGAAGGATGAAGGTTTTCGATTATCACTGTTTGCACAGTATTGTAACAGAAGCATCTTAGGAAGCGACAACAAAAACCTTCAGACAGCTATTAGCGAATGTTGCTTTTATTGGACGGGACACATCCAGCAAATGAAATCTGAGCGCTCTACGCGTCAGTTGGTCAGGCATTATGATAAAGTAATGGCCTGATGGCCACTAGCCAAAGGTGGACTGGCTTGCTTGCCTGGATGTGTGCATGACATCACAAGCCTGAAATCAAGAAAGTGCGATAAAGTCATACAAATCATATGCACTTGTCTGGATGGGCTGCAGGGGAAGCAGAGAGTATATGATTCGACACATTTACAACGATGCCGCTTTATTGATATAGGTGAAAAGAGTGCATCATAACAATTCCCCCTTACACTGAATTCCTGTTGTAACAGTAAAATAGAAAAAAACAACAGAAGAAAGCATGACATGTAAATTGATAAAAACCTAGTTGTTTCTCTTCCTCCTTATTATCTATCTCTTTGTTTAACGGCACCATATCTGTATCTGCACACCGAACAGAGCGATTGACAACAAAGTGTCCAAGATGGGCTGTTTGAAACACGCGAAGAGTCAATTGAATAAAGTACACAACCATTGTCACCCAAAACTGACAGGGGCTATCACGGTTAGGTAAAAATTCAACTAAATCAAGTGTGACTTCAGAATAACGAAACCCAAGACCCACACCACGTGCACTATAACAAATCGGATAGAAATTAAACGGTTCAGCGACTAAAATTCAACGATGTAGTGGCGCTTTTAAGAATGTTGTAAGATTAACTCGTTTAATGGTGAGTAGGCGCGAGAGTAAAGTTCCGGAAGCACTAGTAAGAGTAAACGCATCAGCTCTTTGTCTACTGACGGTAACTCTAGTAACCACCTCAAACAAGCAGTCGATTGCTCAGTAGCTCCCGTCGGTACCTTCAGTCACCATCGGAGTGCACTTGGCAGGCGGCGTCTGGCATCTGATCCATAAAAATTATTCACGTGTTTTATTTATGCCATAATTAATCAGAATAACACATAAATATCATAAAATACGTATAACCAATTACCATAGACAAAGGGTTAAACAATAATAGCATTGACGTAAACCAAGTAATGATCAACAAATCTCAAGGCTGGAAAGGTGACGTACTAAAAATATAAAATATAATGGATCAATACGAAATATGAAAATGAGCTGATGTTGAAACTGTAACAATGACACAACACAAACCTTCAAGTCATGTAAATCAGACAGACTCAAACATCGAGCATAACTTTCCACTGCTGTTTCGAGAAAGCGATCAGCATCAGATGACATAGCGGTGAGTTCCTTCGCTTCGATATCTGATTGGCGTTGCAGCGTACGTAGAAGACGGCTACAAAATTAAGGATCTCTACGTAGATGTGTATAAAGATAAAAATAGATGAAATTGTCCAAACAGGGAAAGGGCAGATACAGCTCTTGGCTCCTGAACGTGCAACTGATGCTGATAGACTGAGTACTGCCATTCGCTGTGGGAGAGATTGTTCCTCTCGAATCGGACTGTTTAGCCATTCGAAAAGCCGCCGCGGAGCATGAAACCATTATGCGCTTGTGATGTACATCCATGGTCGACATCGAACGGAGGTGGCCAAAGACAGAGGAACTTACGTGTGTAATCATGATACAAGTTGCACGTAAGATTGAATCTCAATCGACGAACAGCGACCGGACTATCTTGCGTTATTTATGCATTTGAACATACTTTAAATAAAACTAGGAAGTCTATCACCAGCCTACGACGAAGGAAATTGTTACCTGAATCCAAGATCGGCTAAGGTGCCACGACCAACATGTACACACACATGTTGAGAAGGATAAAAACCCGTCGACTGAATAAAATATCCACATATACATGCTTTTTCTTCACCACACACAGCCAATGAACGGTTGACGTTTTTGGTTGGATATCAGGTAGAGATAGCGCGATCAGGACACGTTGAAAAAATAGAGAAATGGTAAACAAGGTTTGAACTTGCGAGCCACTTTTGGATAAAGCTGACCCGATCAACCTGTTCAAGCACATGTAAACAGGAGGAAACTGGTCGTGAGGAGTGTGGAAGGGACAAGCAAGTTTTACTATCGAGATGTGTGATTACACGATTGGTCTTGCTAGTCAGATGAAACAGTGGCTTCAAAGTTCTATGATCCTGAGTGTACTGTTCCTTAGTGATGAGTGCAAACAACAGAAACGGATCGAGAAGCATGCTAATGCAGAAATAGTTTTTCTTTGATACATATAAACTACGTAAAGTGTGGTAATGTACTAATTACAGTTTTTGGGAAATCAATCGAATTCAAATAAAACGAGGTGCTATATTGCATAATATTCACCAGCTTTTCATTCCATCGAACTGCATAATATCCATCGTAAATGTATAGGATATGTTATTAGTTGGTGTAGAGAATAAATGAATACGAACCAAACAAACGCACCAATTAATCGCGTCAAATCAATACAGTAAACGCATATGAGTATTTTACATATAAAGGACTAAATAACTACAGGAAAGCATTCAATTTGTCAAGGAGATGGGTGTACCTTTTCTCTCCGAGATCTTTCAAACAGGTTACATGATACTGTGCCTCCTGGAGGAAATGCCGACGTGAGCGGTATTCGGCGGACGAGGAATAGTTATCCAGAGCGCTGAACTGTGCATCCGCAAAGCGAGCCAGGCTTACAAATGCTTCGGGGTCAGTGTACTCCACGCCAAGATTGGTGGCTCGTTGGATGGCCTGAAAAGTAAAAAAACAACTATTCTCGTCACATTGAGTCGGTCTAGTCGCGATGTGTTGACCAAAGCACAAAGGGCGTGCTCTATGAAAAGCTTTAATCCGTAGACAATGGAGTTGCTCAATACGACATATTAATCGAAATCGATAATTCGAATGCACGTGATGGGTTGGCAGATGTTGCAACAAACAGACGCCGGGGCAGAGTTGACTTAGAACCAAAACAGCGATAGCATTGATTGTAATAGACAATCAGGAAATTGTCCCAAGTTGAGTGACTCGAAAAATACCCAGGTATATCAGAACCAAACGAGGATTTGCAAAAAAATGCAGCGCTGTATTGAAGCAATTAACATATACGAAAAACACCTCAATTATTGGGCTTACCGCGAAAGAATCCGGGTCAATATCAAAGATAATATGGAGTACGTACCGAGTTAAAATCGATTCAAACTTCGAATGACCGAACCTCCCTCGCGATCGAGGTTACGATAAAAATTAAATGAAGCAAAAGGGTTCAGAAAACGATAGAACAATGACGCCCAGAAAAGCAGTGTGGAAGATTCAAGATACAAGATTCATGGTTGAAAAAGCAATTAACTTTACAATAACCACAGGGTGGAAATATAGGTACAAATGTATATATATATATAAGTATAAATAAAATCAAAATCAATGGGACGATGATAGCTTATTAATAGTTTGAGGCAAAATTCGGATTAGCTCTCATATAATCGTCAAGTTTCGATTTGAATATAGATAAACTGTTTGAGCTTACCAAATCGGAAGGTAGGGAATTCCAAGATGAGAGTGATGGAACAGAAGGAACTGCCGGATAGTTTAGTTGGGTTTGCGACATACAGCCAAGTGTGCATGCTACACTAAATTCCTGCAGTCTAGGAAACACTTTATTTTAGGATAGATGAATCACAACAAAACGGCGAATCAGATTGATTTCTTTCGAAATCTTGAGCACTAAATATATTCAGTTTTGAACTGTATGTCCTATCGTGGGGCAGAAACAGTAGTTAGTGTGACGCCGGGACTTAAATAGCTGACCCGCCAAAGGAAAACCCCTAGGTACACCGTGAAAACGCTGATCTATTTCGGTACACCACTCACGACGAATCCATGTAAAAACATTCATACGTGTTTCTTAATCATGAAATCTCAGAAAGAAGGACCTAGCTGTTTACAATAATACACTTGACATTTTACATTTTTTGTCTGAGTTACATCGCGAGCCATTTACCAAGAAATAATTACTGTACGGTTGACTGAATGGATGGGAGAAATCACTAGCCTGGAAACAAGCAAAGTACCACAGAGTTATAGACTGCGCATGGGATGACTAACCGGTTCTAAAAATGAACGAAGCAGGTCGGCCGCGCTTTTCGATTGAGAATCATATAACCAGTCACACAGCAAGGTGGTCGATTGAACGAAACAAGAGACATAACGCTGTCGCAACTCGGAGGAGGACGACCCGGACAAACGTTCAAGGCTCTGCAGATCAACAGTAGTAAGCGTAGGCATGAATAAATTGAATCAAGTTTATTAGCAATAAAATGGAGAGGAATATACATTTTCATAAACATAAAAAGCACACATAGTAGAGTGAACGGGATGCAAAATATGTTCAAGCAGTTTCAGTCTTGCTGTGCTGTGTAAGTGAAGGGGGCGTGAGCACCACAATATATTGGACATTTATAAGCGCCTCGAGCGATTGGCCAGGAATTTCATATAGTGCAATAGCGTTTCCGAGGATGTTGTCGATCGAACCATAATGATGCAATCCTCTCAAAAGCCGAATTATTACTGGCTCGTGATTGGCGACCTCGGAAGTTTCGACACTCCCTGCTCTTGTGTTGTCCCGGAGGTTGGTGTTTTGCATATCATCCGAAAGCACTAATCGCTAGGGCACTTCACACTTCCATACTCTTACATCATCGCTTGCATTGAGAATTCTCCATTTGTCTGTAGTCTAATTACCGACCAAAATGAGTCTTACATCGTATAAGATTACCGGATAACACTCTTATAATGAGACTAATGGGCTCCGAACACGATTGTATGTATGTACGAAATCGAGGCAAAGTACCGCACATTCACAGGCTAAGATACTGTCAGGTTGCCCAGGCCTAGACTGTACCAGAAAATGACTACTAATAAACGTTTCGGATGCAGCAAAATGAGCACATTAACTCGTTTCTTCACCAGGCATACCATGTGATATTTTCAATAACCACGTGGGTAGAGTGGGATCAAATTTCAGTATCACGAGAACGGGTTTTAACAATATGGTGTTATGAAACTACATTATTGAGTGATACCAAAAAATACAAGGTCGAGTACAACGAACGCGCAACAATTTTGGCGCTCTGTGCTGAGTGCCTTGGCCCAACAAGTTGCGAAGTTACCATCACTGCTACCGGTTGGCAGCTGCCAATCTAGACCAAAAGGTATTTGCACTAGTATGTTAGTTTCAGTAGGCCAGCTCAAGTCGTATGCAAACGAGAAGTTAAGCAGTACGGATAGTTACACGAATGACAGAAAACAGAAGTACACCGTATAAAGTAGAGATAACAATGGTTACAACGGAAGCTACGAGAAACATAAATCAAAGCATCCATACTCACGTTTCTGGTTGAATCGAGACAAAGTTTCAATTGATTGATTGCCAACTGATGCTCGCCACGCATATACTCCAATCGGGAGGCTAGTTGAGTATGCTGAAGACAAAGCCAATCCCGCGAAATATTCCCGTCAGAATTTGAAGGCGAATCATGAAGCAGGTCAGTTGTACGACGAGCGTCACGTAGCCAACATTCAGACCAGCGCAGACACCCGGAATTTAGGGCTGCTTCTGCAGCACACAGGTACGTATGAGCCAACGTAATGGGAAAAGGTGAATCCAAAGAATTTTGGGTACAAAGTGAAAAGGCTAGCTGGCAAGACGATGTGATACAAGGCTCTATGAAGTTGAGCAATTGTGTCGGAGAAGATTGGAGAAGCAAAGGACTCTGAATTTTCGGAGGAGAACGAATATTTTGGATACATTCTGATGCGATATTCAGCAAACAATGAAATGAATGTTCAAAAGCCTTGACAGATTGGTCACCCATAAGATAGGACGCCACCTTCGATATGCGTCGCAAACAAGAAAAGCGATGGCAATCGGAGGTAAACGAACCAACGCCTTCTGTCGGCAGAAGCAACATGGAATGGCTACAAACAAAAAATGTTAACATATCATGCACAGAAAGAGAAGTTTGATAAAGTTGAAACTAAAACGACAGAGTTCGAGCATACTGGTTTGGTAGAATACCAACCAACAGACTATTCATTTTACAATTGCAGATTGTATGTATGGATGAACAAGCCTGATCCAGGCAAAGAGCCGCGCGGCCATAGACTGCACGTGGAGAAAGATACTGCCAGGTTGCCCAGGCCTAGACAGATATGAGAACTAAAAAATAAAATAGAAATGGCAGTGAGACTCCAGCGTGTTTTCGCATGCAGCTCACTGTTGGTGGCAGATTAGCCGGATTCGAACGATGAGCGAGATATTGTCTGGAAGTTTCCAGGAATGCCAATTTGAGTGATGTATACAACACTTTATGTGGCGATTGTTCGAGTGTCTCTTTGGCTTTTGCTAACCAATCAAGACATCATAGAGTTTATTGAAAGAGAATGTCATAGTCTAGTTTCGCAATCAGGTATGTCACAAGCAGTGGGTTTTCGATTTACGTTTCGATTTCAACCACCGATTAAGGAGTTTCAAGTGTTCAAATTGAATATCATCCGATTTTACAAAAGTCAAACGGACTGCTTTACGTGAAGAGTTAAAAAGTCCTACAGCATGGTGGTTTTGCCACAATGGATATTGGCGATGTTGTACGAACGGGCTATCTGGCTCATTGAAGATCTATGATTGCTACACATGCACATTTTGAAAAAATTATTTTATTGTTTTTAACGCCGGACACTAACCTAATATGGTGTCGGTCTAGTACGCCCCAACATCAGAGAGACCGATTGCATGAAATAAATGTTAACCTTGTGGGTTACTATACAATCAGGTTGCTTAGACCGAGACAGAAAGCGTGTTTTTAATTTTAATGAATCAGTAGAAAACATTTTATCAGCGATTCAACAATCACATCTGCGTTCAAAGAAAATCAACAATTAAGATGATGAGAAAGTATAAAAACCATCATTCACAGTGTGTCGAATAAGAATTACATACCATTGGGCTTTAGCAACGGATGAAATTTGGGACCAATCGGCCCTCTGTGCGGAATCCACGATCGCGCAAAATGTGAGATCCACATCACTTTTGGACCACCTTGTGTGCGAAGAATGAATGGTCATATTCAGTCTACTCTTCAAACTTTCAACCGAATCCCACGAACGAAGACGCCAAGCATTAGCTGCTCGCAACTGAACAAGTTTCGCCATTGCAGAAGACGGAAGAGCTGAAAAGAAATTAACAAGACGTGACCACGGGACGGCGTTGCGTTTAGTTGAAAAATACACCGAGATGCTAGTTCTCGAGTAGACGTTTCAAATACGGATTGCAAAACGAGACACACGAAATTCTATTTAGTAAATAATTGGAACTACGTTCGAATGTATCGAGGTTTTGCAATGGGCAAATAACCGGTCGCGTCTATAAAAGGCTGTTAAGCATTAGCGACTAACAGTAAAGACAGCACCACATTATTAACATGTATTGATACTAGACTGCCAAACGACCACGACAGTATTGTGCTTAGAAGGTGAGAGGGGACCACAAACTAAACGCATCTATTTGGCTAAAACAGATGCGCCGCAATCAGCAAACAAGTAGCGCGAATGGGTAGAGCGGCATCAGCTCGAAAACTCCATTGCGGCTTTTACTCTCATGCACGTAGCATAAGACTTCAAACGCGAAGCGTAAAAAGCTGCTTAAAATCACAAATACAATGCTTGCAGCGAGACCTAACGAAAGGCCGGCTTGAGACATAGGCTAAAGGGTAACGCAACTCGATTTATGAATAAAAGTATCGAGGCATTCCACCGAGAAGCTTACAACGTAATCAGAGGTGAACGTAACATTTGAATACGCAGTATGCTCACGAATGGGTGAAACACGCCTAACGAGCATGAGAATCCGATGGCATTCAGCAGCGTTGAGAAAAGATCAGTTACATCAGTTTTCTGTTGTTGTTGGCCTCCGGTCGATGTGCATCACAATCGCATGATTTCTCCATGCTTCACGGCTGTCGAATGACTAAGCGATATGGGATGAAAAAACTCTCCCGCAGCGCTCCAAACGATAGACAGTGCTCGGCCGATCGGTTGCACGCCGGCGGCGCGATCTTCATTCAGCAGCCGTTCAGAGCTGTATCTGCTCCTCCGCAGCTTGCAGATGAAGCTTTACACAATGCCTCCAAAGTGAGTGGTCAAGAGCAAGTTTATCCCAACTCGAGGGGTCAACGCCAAGAGCTTTCATATGTCTTTTGCAAACGCCTGTTTACCGCAAGTGCTGTCTGACCAACGGTCGACTTCTTGATTTCAACTCACCATTCGTTTTCAACCATTCATCATTTTTCTGTATCTTACTCATATCCGGAATCGGCTATTTGAACAACTTGAACCGAAAATTGGAACGCGGCGATATCATAGTAAACAAGGCGAAGTGCACTAGCAAAAAGTGCAAGTCGAAAGCTTTTAAATGATACGCGGAACACCAGCCTGCAACACAACGCATTAGCATGGAACTTCAAATGACAGACGACAGCCATCGCAATATTCACAGAATTCGGTTTGCGAAGAACTGCATGAGAATGGTTCGAGTGAGAATCTGTCTGGGGGCGGGAGAAGATTTAGGGCGATAGCAACAGTTCCTCAGGGTTGCTTAAACGCGCTCACGTAGCAAGAACTGAAATGAAACCGGTGGCACGAAATCACCTAATGAATCAAATCAGGCTGAGGACACGACCGGTGGGTACGCTTTCATATGATAAATTTCTCGTTATTCGCGCCATAAACGCTTGACCAATTGGCGCTCATTTGTATTATGGGATTCTGGACTAAACGTGATTAACATTCCAAGTATTGACCTTAGACAGTGAATTATGACGTAATCAACATTTGGACAGGAAACGAGGTGTGTTGTGGTTAACGTTGAAGCGAATGTCCTCGAGGCCCGAGTCGACGGTGTCATTGGCGTTAGAACCAGAAACGTTATCCGGTCTAGATTAACCAAATTGCAATGAATGGTATCCTGGCAACCCTGAGGCTACACCTTTGAATGCGCAGGAGCGAAGTGTAGAGTCAAGAGCTCTCGGATGGCATGAGGAACACCACATTCTGGCACAACTGAAGAGCTGGAAGCACAGCACGAATATAGAGGAACCAAATAAAACTGAAATAGACATGACGGCGGTTCCGGTAGGAGTAAATGAACACAAAAGAATGTGTTCAAACAACCCTTCGTTAACACCAAACGTCAGTGTACGGTACAGCTTGTCTCCTTGAATCGTGCGCGTAGGTGTACACAAACTACGATATTCATTTATTGACCACAATTAACAAAATTTATAGCTCACCCGACTGAGAAGCTAAACTGCAATCGACAATACGATCCGAGAGGTTGCAGGCACCAAGACGATCCAAACACAGAGCAAGCCGCGCGGTATTCTCTGGATTGGTGGAAACAGATTGATCCAGCGGAACAAGAAGTTGAGACCAATCTTCCAACAGTTCCCCAATGGAAAATCTAAAATTAAAAAATACGAAAAGTAGTCAGGGCGGGAACGAGGAGCTACCAGAAAGGAAGGAAAACCAAAAAACAAACTTTGTTTCCGTTAACAAAGGATAAGAGTCGCTAGGGGCGGTTGTTTGATCACCCTCGAGGCAAGGTGATAGGAAGCAAAGCTGAGCAGCTTGCAGTCCAGGAAGGTCAGCGGTAGACCGACATAACGCGAGCCAAACTCGACGAGATGATAAGCTGGAAGCAATCCAATTTGGTGAACCGTCCCTGTAAAAGAAATCATTTTCGGCCAATAAAAACGTATCAATTTATCGCACTGATTGGCTAGCAATACACTCAGAATAAGGACCCACATAATGAAAGATTGATTTAAATAAATTAATCGGAATGCGGTGGCATGGAAGATGTGACGTTCGACGTTTAATCAGACGGTCCAGGTTTCAATCCTGCCGATTTTCTTTCTTTCTAATTCTTTTGCAATCTGTCTAGGCCTGGGCAACCTGACAGCATCTCAGCCCACGTGCAGTCTCTGACTGTATGGCACTTTGCATGGATCAGGCTTGTGCTTTTACATCACATCATCGATCCCGCCGATGTCGCACCTTTCGGGAATCGCTCGCTTAACTCACCGTTTTACTACTGTAACATGAATACCAACAATAAGATACTAGAAGATGTTAGTGATCGAACGAGGAACCACATTCATGAACTTGAATCGCGTGGGGCAGTTTGTTGGGAACGTTTGAATTTTGACACGAAAGCATCAACAGGGATCAGGTTTTTAGATTGCATTTAGCTGACCGGTCTTAGCTAGGACATTTTCGTAATCTGGCGACTGGTTCAGCAGTGGATAAACATTAACGTGCACGGCCTCCAGTGTGCGCAAGGATTGAAGGGGCGGGTCTTATCAGTCAGCAGACGTTGATCACAAATATTTAAGGGATTACATAATATGCAAACGTATGTGCAACAATTGATATTGATATCGCTTGTCTATCATAACAAGCTCAGCGCCTACCACGGTCTGTACGGTTTTAGCTACGTTAGGTTTAGCCAGGTACAATACAAGTGAAAATTAATCCACGTTCGAACTGATCCGCTTGGCCTGACGCTTGAGACCAAAGTGTCACGTTCCCGGAAACAGCTGACAGCAATTCGTATCGAACTTTATTTTCGTCAGTGCGTTTTTTGATTTTATTTTACAGAACCCTAATCGGCAGTAATTCTGTCGCCTACAAGCTATATTTATCAACGTCGTTAATTGACTGCTACTTAACAGTTTGGTGCAGTATCGCTGACGTCATCGCTTGCCCCAAGCACTTGAAATTATCGTTCATCCTGACACAGTTCACGCCACTTGACCTAAGACTTACTTTTATACATTTCCATTACGATCGCAAATATCCGAAGCCTGATGCAAACAATATGAACATTTGGCATGATAGCAATCATGGATCAATGAGAGAAGCAAAAAACGCGGGTCCATTAAAGCGTAAGCTGGACAAATGAGAAATCTCTGCCATTGAGTTCTAGAGACAACGACAAACTTTATAAGGCAACAATTCGCGTGGTTTCGCTGTGCGAACGTAAAACACGAACATTGAGAAAAAGAAATAAGACTTCTGCAGGTCTTTGACAATCACATCTCCGAACATTCATTGGCATTATCGAATGCGTAACGCAACTACCCGTAACAAAATCGTTGGCTACGACGCAGGTATCGAAATACAATAAACATGCATAGACTAAGCTGGTTAGGTTAACTATTGCGAATGGGATATCACCTTTATCCTAAAGCGGTTTTGTTTGCCACATGTAAATCAGAAATGTGTTGTTGTAAGGATGACTAGACTCAGACTTGGCTCAAGCAGATATACAGATATACTACCCACAGTGGTTGCGACTAGTCTCCCTGGTTGCGGTCCGAAAGATCAGAATTCCCAGTGGCTTCTAACTCTCAGTGATCTGGCTCAAAATCGGTAAGTTAGAGGGCATGTTCTTTCACTGTGTTGTCAAGTGGCGCGGCGAGGAAAGCTTGTTATGACACATGACAGTGAAAGCTGCAAGGAAGTTGTCGTGCTAATGTCACGTTACTCGCGTACAAGATTTGATTGAATACGTGTGTATCAGCGCATGATCTTCTCAGGGTCCAAACTTATCCCATCTCTTTCGGACTTTATGATTGCTTGACACTAAAACAATTGTCACTAGCTACCAATGACCCTGCTGTCCACGGTGATGATGATCATGACACGAGAAAACACTAAAGAAGTACCGACACACAAGCAACTTGTTTCACTAATGAGCCCGCTCAGTTTTGAAAACATTAAGACATTAGACCGCAGAAGCGATAATCAATCAAATGGTCCATCCGGTAACAGTTTTCTTTGTTTGTTTGATAACATTTACGTTAAGAGAGGACGTAGCTGGAGCACATGTTGTATGGTATATTGAATTTTATCCTGCTTGAGTTCACTTATGAAATCGATCCATTTCAACGAACACGGCGTCATGCGTTGAAGCACAAACAGAACGAAACTCCGAACGAATTCAAAGCAATAGTGCGATAAGTTCGCGGCAGCAATACTTATGATTTACAACTTCTGTCTTTGTCGCCAAAGAGACACTAGAAGCAGCATTGTTAAAATGATCAAACATGAGTACGAATAACCAAGTAATCTGTGCATAATTTACAAACTGCCGCTCCACAAACCAACCAACCTCAGTTGCTTACATGGGGACAATTAAAGTTAACGTTTGGAGAGTACTCACGCGTGAAGCCAGGCATGCTCCAGAAAAAGGCGTGCTTCTTCATATCGCCCGAGTGAAATAGCCATTTCTGAACCGGAAATCCAATCCCATTTTGTTGAATCTGGAAGGTTCTTGTTAAAACTGGAATTGAAAATAAATCATTGGATCCATTTGGAGCATTATTACCTTAAACTGAAACAAATGGATTGAGATAACAGAACACTACTAAGGCTCAATTATTATATAAAAACGGAAACACAACACACACAATACTTCGATACAGCTATTCATCTCTAGTGTATTGCACTTCCGTTTTGGTGTTTTTTGATGTGAATCGGTACAACTGTGGCAGTTCCGTTCTGATTTGGCTGTTTAACGTATTCAGTCTCAAAGCAGCGTATCGATTTGCAACAGTGGCTTCTCTTCACTTCTTCTCCCTCTCCTCCTTTATCATCATCCCAATTTTCTTCACAAAGGACAATTATCAACCAAGGAACACTGAACAACTTATGGCAAGGTGAATAACATGCAGCCAAAGGCGCATGGAGAGTCGAATTAGGCATACAGTTGCAGTAAATTTTAAATTTGTGCATAAAACATACCCTCGCACTCGATTCCAGATGAGCCAACGATGCACAGCCGACAGAAAGTCAACAATGATTGCTTGCAACGGAGAAGGTACGGAAGGTGCCCTCAGACAATCATTCACGAATTTCCGGAAAATCAATTGGTTTGCTTTCAAAGACTCCTCGGTGGATATTTCAACTTCTACCATGAAGCATGGGATTATCTGTCGACACAAATCTGGCTGAAAAAATTAAACAATGGTGGTGAACAAAATATAAGCAAACAATCAACTGAAAACAGTGATCGATCTCAATCGCCAAATCTATGAATTGAAGGTTTGCGCACTGCATCATGAATAACACAGGATCAAGAAAGACACACAGCACGTGAGAGGATGGTAGTTTAATGCTAGTCACAACACCGTTCCAGATAATCGGTCTTTGGCTGATGACCTAATACAGGTACTCGCCAGTATTGAACGTGTACACATTCTGCGTGATACCAAGAGTAACACTAGAGATAGCTGAGTAGATGATTTACGCAAATCCGCATAAACGATATTTTCCACGGGTATACTGATAATACTGATACTGATAATGTGGTAGGTACTAATAATAGTGTAAAAATGACAACAATAACAAGAGACTCACGCAAACTTGCATCATTGGTTTTAAACAACTCCACATGCTGGAGTTCATTGGGAAGAAGTCGACCAACCCAGTTGAAAATGCTGAGATCCAAATGTCCGAATCAGAATTGACCTTCGTTTCAAGACACTTTGAAAAATGTGACCCAAGAGTATTCGAAAGTGATTCACCGGATTGGCCACTTGTCTACATAAAAAGAAAGATGAATAACCCAAAAGCGCGATGTGAAGTAGTCAGTGCAGATGAAAACAAACCTTTTCTGCTCGGAAATCACAGGTAGACAGACGAGTTTTCATTTTCGGAAGCAACAGATATGGGGTTAGAAAGGTTAGGAGCGGGTATTGACTCGGAGCGAGTTTACTCAACAATGAGTTAAGTTCCGAGCCGTAATGCGAAAACAAGTCGCGCAAAACCTGACAAGCTTTCGAGGAGAACTCCGTGCTGCAAATAAGGATGAGGTGATTAGTTGGTGAAACAGAAGGTTAAACTTATCCTAACTAGGAACAAGTACACCGTATGATAGAAAACAGATAACAAACTCAAAGGTGGTGAGTATAATAAAGTTTGAGCAGTCAACAGAATACGTTGTGTTGACGTTCTCTTAACATTTAGCTTGTTTAAACTTTGCAACACGAACGGTAGGCTTAAAGCAGGTGTTCGCGTGATTTTATACGGAATTTTGCTTCTCCGATATAATAATCTACTGAGCTTTATTTAATACAACGCCATTTCCAACTCAAAGTAGTTTCTCCTGAAACCTATCAAGGGTAAAAAATATGCAATCAGAAATAAGCACCGTCTATTTTTGCGAAAACAACTTAGTAACCAAGAAATACCATCCGACTTGCTTCCAATTATTTGCACCAATCTGGGATACATGATTACACGAAACAGCTAGATGAGATAAACAATGAGTTATCTGAAATAACGTGGTGGAGGATATGCTGTACAATGTGTGCACGTGTATTTCGAATGCTTACCCAGGGAGTGAAGCGGATTTCGCCAGGCGAGCTACAATCTGCCAAATTCCATCGCTCACGGGATCAACGTCGTCCGGATGCCCGGGCATTCGACTCAGCGAGCAGCTAGGATCGGGTACATCCAGCTGAACAAAAGCCATCAACGATTCGAGCGTGGCGGAGCATTGTTTGAGCGAGGCACGCGTCGATTCAGCCATCGGAATGGTAGCAACCAGTTGATCCGCGAAACACCGCGAAACAGAAGTGAGGATTTCACACAAATCTACAACGAATAGTCATTAAAGTAAGCCAGATTCATATAACACGGTTGATCATTTAACGAGACAAAAGTCATCCGTATGAGAACTAAAATCAACATCATGTGAAAATAAGCCACCGTGAAAACCATTGACCAAAAACGAACACAAAGTGGCCGGTGAGCACGGATAAGCAGACAGATAACAATTTCCTTGGAAGGAGTAGGAGACCAAAGATGAAGAGAAGATAATATTGATATCGAGCGTAAGAATAAAGCTGAAGAAATGTATGATGCCACAAACAAGCCAAGAAATAACAACGGAAGACTTCGATGGACAAAGAGATAAATCAATGCAGTCTGAATAACGACACGTAGGAGTAGAATAAAAAACAAACGCAAGATGAAAAACGATTGGAGTTACCCATTGCCAAGGCGGAGAAATTATTCGAAATAACATAGAAATATGTCAAATGTATTGCAAAGGTATGGGTAAATCAGAAGAACCTTTAGTTACTATACTGGTGCAAGTTGAGAACGTTTAGATATATCAGCAAACAATTCGAATTGCAATTGGTGATAAGCTGGTTGATTGTACGATAAGTGCGAGAGGCGAATTCCAACAAACAGATATGTGCTGAGCAGAAACAGTTGGGTGAAAAGAATTTCGCGGAAGGCATGAATAATTCCCAATGTGAATCATCTATTTTATTCACAACTGTTTAGTTAGTCATGCAAGGTGTTTGCAAGATGATGCAGAAATAGGCCTACCAAACGGATTGGTTTGAAGTTCTTCACAAACCGCAGCACAGCGCTCATAGGATTGACGAGTTGACTGCGAACCGAACGTCAGACCATCCATGGGTTGACTGGAATTCATCAGCATCGACAGCTTTTCATTGAGCTCATCCAAGAACCAACATTGATAACGTGCAACTTGTGGACACAACGAAAGTCGGAAACTTGAGAAACTTTCGGAATAAAGTTTCAGAGTCTAAACGGTAAAACACAAAGACATTACATTAGTGTAAGGGTGAAAGGGAAATGAACCTGCAATGATACAATCTCAAAGCAAGGGACAGTGTCAATGTTTATAGGATATTCCATTCATAGTCATATTGCTCATCACTATGAGAGAAATCATTAGTCCCCGATGCATAGTCACAGAAAACGCTACAAAGAATGGAATCTTCATTAGCTTGTGATTTGAAGAAGAAGAAGAATGATGTGCGGCCATGGTCGACATCGGCCAACAACAATATCTGTCACTGTATTGTGGTGCTCACATCCCCACCCCTTACACACCACTACCGGATTCTGGCTGTTTGCCGTCATCAGGTGGAGACAGTAAGATTAGGTGCCGTGAGCCTGTCACTGTTAATTTCTATTCATACTGCAACCAGTTTGATTTAACATCGACTACACATTTTGCAGCACAAACACATTAATATGCACGCAATGCTCGAGCAACGATTCCGTGATTTCCAGTTCACAGGTTTAACACTTACACTTATAAAGCTCACGTGTCTCGTTTCAACTCTTGGTTTGAGTAGAGAATTAGGGCAAATATTCTTCAAAAATGTCCTAAATAGCAACTTCGACGCACGTATTACTCTAGCAGTATATGGGCTAATATGCAGCAATTATAGAGTAGTGCAAACGGTGATATGATCTGAAGATATGGAGAAAGAATTCTGTTACAATGATGCCTTCGAAATTGGTTTTCCTCGATCAGTTGGTCTAACAACTGACAATTGACTTTTGAAACACAGAGGATGCAGTATTATCGATGAAAAATCTACTTTTCCAAATTCTCACAATATGAACCGAGCAGTCGCAACTTCACGATGTTCAGGTTTTCGATAACATGGTAATAAATATTTCGACCATTGAAAAGGATAAATGGTGTGGCTCTGCGAAGTTGAAACGTGGAACGAATAGATAACCAAAATATCACGCACGAGAGTAGCGTCTTTATAATACTGTCAGGTTCTCAAGTCTGGGTTAGGTGAGTGTTATTTTGACTAACCTCTATTAATTCGTAGTCACGGGTCGAACGGATTGCATCCAAGTTGCGTTGATGTTCCTTGAAGTAGTTTGTGACATCCTCGGCATATTCCACATCGTAATTCATTCCAGGAAAATTAGGAAGAGTACGAGCCGCCTGACAGAATAAATCGGGTGCCAATGGATCGAGTAATAGGCGGAACCCACTTGCAACCTGAAAATCCGATGTGTTACCATGATGATGTATCGAAATAGGTGCAGGGAACAACCGCGCAAAACAACGATAGATAACGAAACTAAAGGTCTGTACAGCCACTTGAACGATCCATTACATGAACGCGATGAAACGTACCAGGTGCAAAATCGATTGGACCGGAGCCGATTTGCTGCATCGCACAAAGTGAAGTGCCAAAGCGGTCAAATGGAACACAGTGGCGTGATGGAGGGCGACAATCAACTGTGAATAAATAAAAACACACGGGCGGAATAGAAGATTAGGAGATAAAATTCAAACATGTAAAATGTTATACTAGGCTCGAGTATAGCACAGTTTGAGTTTGAGTCGCTATAACATAAAGTGGTGGCAATGAAGCGGAGCGAGCGATCAGCTGCATGCATCAGGCGAAGAAAATGCGCATGAATACAAGTTGCTCAATGATGAAAAAAAACAAAAGGACAAAGGCACCCTTTGTTCTTATATGCCGATTAATTTTTCATGGGTGTGTACAGCATTTCAAGTGAATGGGAGGTTCGCGACGAAAGGTTGTTGTTGTTAGCTTGCTTCAGTCATGTAAGCATGACAAGCGCGTGCATTAGCAGTGGACACCAGACTGGAACCCATGTTGCCTATGAGTAGCAAAGATTACGATTAATCGAAAGCGAGAATGGAAAAAAGATGAATTGACTAGTTTTGAAGACCTCACAATTACCGACGAGTATAACTTGCAACAGGGTTATTGTCATTGGTAATCGGTAATATTTCTACTTAATCACGTATCGCTTCATTAAACATGAATGTCCAAATAAATTTTCGGATATTTCAAAATAAAGCGTTTCGTTCTCTCTCTCAATTGACATGAGATGGGGGCAACAACAGTGACCTTGCGAAAAATCCCCAAGTACCAAACAGGATACAATGGATGGTCGATATGAAAGGGATTCAAAGCCACAACTGATCAAACGCATGAATGCGACTAGGCTTCGAATGGCTCACATCCATCGCACTTGCGATCTACTGCCGGTTTCTACTTATTACCCATTATCATGCAAAAACAGCGAGAATATTCCCTGAAACTGGTCAATAAAATTTGAGCTCAAGGTCACTTACAAATAATACTCGTGCAGTGAAAGTCGGCAATGCAAAAATTAATTTGCATTTATAATAAATGCACCTCAAGCACTTGGTCAGGTAAGAATCCTATACAATAGTGACTTACAAGTATAACTTTGATTTCCACTTTACCACTGTTTCAAGGCTCATTGAACCTGATCTTACTGTCCCCACCGGATGATGGTAAATAGCCAGAAACCAGTTGTGGTGTGTAAGTCAAGGGGATATGAACACCAAAATATTGGCTAATTCCACATATTTAAACGGTTGACTGTGGAGTGGAGTGGACATTCAGATATAGAACCCGATTCTGCGAGACACAGGACCGTGAACGTTAATAGTTGCTGGGTTGCGGGTGAACCTATCAAAGCCAAGTGTGAGTTTTAGGAATCACTGTTTGCACCATCAGTGTTGCTTGGGTGCAGATAAAAATGCTACAATGCTGTGGTTGAACGAATAGGTACTAGTGCTGGATTAACTAAATTGAACAAATTGAAAACGATTTCAAATGGTAATGACTTGTCAGCAAGTGTTTAAGCGTCGCACGGTATAAGGGGCCAAGTAGTACAGGCCAAGAAAATGATCTTAAAGCCCAAAAGCGTCACCTTCACAGATTACAATGCGAGGGGAAAGTATCACGTACCGAACTTTTTGAATCTGGGAAGTTGAAGCTTCGCGTGTAGAACAACACGGTATTGATTGATGAAAGAAGCAGGGACAACGCCGTGGAGTTCCTATAACACAGATAAAAGTGTTCGTGTTCAAGTGGATAAGGTGTAAAATTGATCATGTTTCGTTGACTGGTTGTATTGATTACAATTCAAAATCATATGGAAATTGAGCCATTTTCAAGCTGGCGAATAAACCGGCCTCAAAGATAAAACATAAATTATTTAATAAAAAATCGATAATCAGTTACATGACGAAAAATATAAAGAGTTCTACTGGCATCCCTCAGAAGAATACTTTAGTGAAAACTATCTTGAAAGATGTGTGCCCAATCAAATGCTCTACAAGTATGCTCCACTGCCGGATCCGCGCATTCTTCGCAAGACAAAGACAGCATCTTTAACCAGAGAAAAGCCATGACAACAGGAATAAATATAAGAGAAACAGCCTGAAGTGAGACGAAAAATGTAGAAAACACTGCATTGGTCTGCATAAGCAGATATACGATGCTTGGAACCACAGAGTGAAAACAAGAAGAGTGTTTTACGAATTCTCCGGCAATGTATGTAGTTGATCCTGGAAGAGTGCGCAGGGCGCTGAACAGTTGGAATATGGGGACCAGCTTGTCCACTCAGACTTAGTGAAATATAATTTGCCACCCATTTCGGCTGATGAGCATTGATATGAGTTTAACTCAAATTATCAGAATTGAAAGGCTCGATACCGGATTAAGGTTGTTGGGGTCTGACATCCATCCACCAGTTTTCTTAGATTGCGTGGCTTTTCTGGTACCCGAAGAACATGATATAGTATCGGATAATGTGTAATAATCTCACAAATATGCTGTAATGCATAAGCAACAACGATTTGACAAGGTATTACGCTACACGCTGAAATCACACTACCCCTATCAATTTTCATTGTCTGAACATGGGAAACAAGACAATATTACAGCCCACGTACAGTCTATCGCTGCGGGACACTTGGATTAGCTCCTGACTTGAAATGTCGAGCATAGAGTTTAGAAACTGGCCAAATTTCACTCCGAACGGATTACGCTATGAGTAAAAACTATAAAAATAGAAAACAAGTTGCGGTTGTAGCATTGTTCCACTGTTTTAAGAGCATACGGATTCTGACCGTACTGTCCCTACCTGGTGAGTGCAAACGGAACGAAACCGGGAGGGGTTGTGTATTATGGAAACGCATGCAAATAGGGATTTTTATCTAAAAAAATAATTTATAAAAGGATGACGGTGCAAATTTTTCAAAACGATCAGCAGCTTTAGCAACCTACTTGGATGTGTCACATACGCTTGCCAACAATTCCAAGTGTCCAGCCAACAGACGCCAAAAGGTGAAACATTTTAATTCATCGAAGGTTTCGGAGTTGGCATGCGGCGAGTCAGAGTGGAAGAGAAGTTTCGTGATTAAAGTTGAAAGACAAACCCAAGAAGATAACATTCTCGAATAAGGGAAGAGAATATCAGCGCCAGACGTGGCAGATACACTGTGCGGAGAAAGGCGATTATGCAGATCGAGCAGATACTCGATCTGGAACTGTAAAAGTGGTAAAAGAGAATGAACATTGGCGAAAAGTGATCAGAAATACAACCAAATAAGTCTAAATACGTATTTATAGACTGCGGCACATCACGAAATAAATAATCGGTGTCTACGGACGCCTGGTTTTGTAAATCCATATCAGCGAAGGTGACCAATAAATTTGTTCATCAAAAACAGTATTACAGCAGACAGCATATGTACAGTGTCGCTAGCCAGGAAAACCATGATTTCATATTTCGCCGAGAATATATCTCATTAGTGATGCCGTGGAGAACGTGACGTTCACCTACGAATAGTGCGAATCAAGAGTTTTCAAATCACTTCAGGCACAGTAGAAACCGCATACATAACCGAGGACAGCACTCGTAAACCACACACGAATTTGCGTTCAAAAAGAATGGCACGAGAACGGCTCAAATGAGAGCTTGCCTAGAATCAGTACAAACACAGAACAGTAGTGATTGACTAATTTGCACTTCGGCAAGGCCGGCGAGGGCTCGAAAGAAGCCGGTTGGTGAAAACTCGCTTGAAAATTAGATCAAAGTAACTATCGATACGGATACAAACAGGACTTTTTCCTGTGATCAGGAGATTTAATTTTATAACCAGTCAATAGCGAAACAAACGCTTGATCAACTGAAGTTCTCTTGTGTAGTAGTGATATTCGGTGATAATTACGTAGTTAACTGATTGTGTGCGACACGAATAGTAACAAATTGGCCATCTAGATCGGAAATGTGAGGGGGCGGTTACGGCTAGATCGAAGGTGATTAAAGTGGAGGTCAAACGCGAAATAAACGATTGGACCAGAAACGTAAGGTGGCCTCGATCGACCTAACCTCGTCTCGTCACAATATCTCGTCCGAACATTCTGACAGATGTTACTTCATTTCTCAGACATCATCAACGATATCACAAAAAAGCACAATTACCGCGATACCAAGCACTGATATTGAGTGACATTCAGCAAATACGAAATACCTGGAAAGATGGTGGGATATAAGGCAACATAACCCACAGAAGAGCAAAAACGAGGATTTGTGGAAAATAAAATCCAGCTAAAACAGAAATTTATTCACCAAAATATCCGAGATTGCAATTTTCCCGTCACACACACGGCCACAAATTTCGTGCCATTCGCACGTTCGTAGAGATAATACGATCAGCATCGGCGAGTCTTGAAACCATGGAGAATCGGCTAACAAAGTTTGAACTCTGAAGCCAATGTTGGATAAAGCTGGCATGACTAAACTGCACGACTACACCAACACATATACTTATGTGCACGTTTATCCATCACATACATGACACGAGTTGATCCGTGTTGGCTGAATGTATGCATCGGCCAAAGCACGTATCGCGAACATGCTAACAAATTTGACGAAATGTGAGGCATAACACGAGAAACACCATTAATCGATTCATACCGGTAGTTGAGCGGGTGGAAGAAAATTCCCAACAGTTTCGAGATCGCCATCTTGCTGTTCAACACGAGTGATTCGTCGAACGATCAGCGATAAACAACACAATAGACGTCGGTCCCACGTAGACTGAGCTGGGCCGTGGACAGCTTCAACCTCGTAGGAATTTTCCACCGGCCCCAAAATCATAATACGAAGAAGTCGTTCCACGAGTAGCCCGAAGAAGTGCAACGAGGGAATCAGTTTGGGTAGATCCTGAAATAAAACCCATTATCACATGAGCACAGTATCAAGCACTATGGACTCACTACAAAACAGTATATAGAAAACCTAGAGGGGCCAAGTCGCATTGGAAAAATGAAGATCAAAAGTTTAATTTGTCAATTGGAGTATGCTTCCATGTTCAAACGAACGCGGTCGAGGCCAGTTAGCCTCGCGGATCACATCCACATGGCAAACTAACTAAAGGTTTCATAAACCCGGTCTACCAGATGCCTTTCAGTGCTTGACCAGCAACCACTCCGAAATTCCGCATTTGAAGTAAACAGAATGAGGGCGAAATTAGAGAAAGAGGAAAGCGTATGAGTGACACGCCAGAGGAACACAGAATAAATCGGTTATGACAGATTTTGCATGTTGGACAATAGCCACTCGATGCTGCAAACGTGGGACTGCAAATGGGCAATGACTTACGATTAACTGATGAATCAACATCCACCGATCTTCGAAATTATTACTTGAGCGCCGCTGAAAGCAGCATTCCAACAGGCCAACGCTTGCGAGCACATGGGGCCAAACAGTGTTGGAGTTAACAGCAAGCTCGCGCAAAATAGGGAGATTGATATCCAATTGGGGAGCGGAACAGTAGAAGACCAACAGTTCGGTAGGTGTTTGTCTGCAATATGTAGGCATAGTTCATTATTTATTGGAACAATGTGAGTAAATTGCAAAGAACCATTACTGATTTAAAGAATGGAGAGGATAAATTCGTTTAGCAGCGGCTATATACAGACTTGTAAGAATTAGATGTGTGCACGCAAGTATATGTGTGCTTGCATATCCGTATAAATGCGCGTTGATACCTTCAGAAAATTCAAGTTGACAGTTTATCGTACTCATGAGTAAGGTAAAAAGATAAAACGTGATGTGTTGCTGAATCTTTGCCCACTTCCAATGCATTTTCACGAAATAATGTCTTCTCATGTTGTATTAATTGTACATTTCATTAAAACATTAAATATTTTCATCCAATAGGGCCCTCACGTGCGGAAGTTATAGGCTGTACGTGGAACGAAAAGCTGTCAGAATATCCAAGAAAGGAATCATCGTAGAGCGCATGCAGCATGTGCGCACGAAGGCAATGTGCCGCAAGTTCATGGACTGCACGCGGACTAAGATATCATCAGGTTACTTAGGCCGACATCCATGAACGAACTTCAAAATCGTACATTAATTATTAAGTGGCAATTAATTATTGCCACTGGGTCATCAAAAACATTCATTTTGAATGGAAAACCTACAGACAAGCGGTTGGAAAATCAGCTAAGGTCTGCCAGCAGTTCCATGGAAAGTCTTCCAAATTGTTTAAATGTGGCGATAACGTGTACCAATCGGCGAGCACCATTGGAAGCAAATATGGACGAATGTTCTTGCAAAACATCTCTGGACAGAGGTCTTCAAACACCTAAGAAAATGAGCAAAATAAATAATTTATACATCGCATTAACGCTTGTATAAAGGCAATTGAGATTAGCGAATTCAACCTTTTGAAATTACGAAGGAATGAATATTTATAAATAAAAATCTGATGTTTAGGTTCTCGCGAACGTATGCGCGGTGCAGAATTAAACAAGGACTAGGATGTGCAATCATACGGTACCTCTGTGCAGTGTGGCTAACACCGTGCTAAATTGATTAGCCACAGGTAATGAGCTGCTTGCTGAAACACACTGGAGTCTCACTACCATCTTTATTCTGTATTTCTCCTTTCTGTTTAGGCCTGGGCAACCTGACAGTAATATCGCCCAAGTACAGTCTCTAACAGTGCGACACTTTGCTTGTGCTTTCATTCATTCAGTTTACTAGGCGTAGTCCGAAAATTGTCGTGTGCTCCAGATGTCCCGAGAAAGACCACAAAATCAGTAGTTCTTCAATCGGAGCGCCTTCAGTGGTGGTTTGGATATCGACATCTTGAACTATTGTATTCACTTTGTGTATAACGAGGTTGAAGAACGATTGATATAATGCATGGCAGCAAAATCTACGAGCAAGCTTTCACGCTAACATGGCTCAACTCATAGAGAATGAAAACAGTGGCAAAAATTAAAAAATGTAAAAATTTGTAAACGCGACCAGTGCGTCGTAGAAGCTGATTGTAAGCGGATACCATTTCGTGCACAATGTTCAAAATAGAATTTCGATAACATAGAGAAAACCAAATTTACGTACCTCGCATCCTTTCTGACAACCAACGCTTCCAAAAAGTAAACAATGCCGCATTAGACATACACAAGATTCTACCACAAGTTGTATATCAATGCGCCGCGTTTCATTCTGGTCATCTTTCAGAACAGGTTCAACAATCGGAGGAGTTGTAGAGAGTCGGGTCAATAATTTTTGAATGAGAAGGTGAAGACAGCAGTGAGCGTCCAGCCACCGAGTCAAGGAAGAATCACGGTCAAGACGCGTTCGAATGCACAACACACTGATGAAATGTTTCGCGAGGGAATCAATGAGAGCAGTCAGAAATTCTCGAACAGCCACGTTGTGTTTGGCTACCCAATTGACACAAGCGGACTTGTCGATCAAACTGAAATGCCAAAGAAAACTTTGTGATGGAACAGCTTATAAACGGAACGTGTGTTAGAGAACGCAATTCAAGTACTAGGGTTGGGTGGGTCTTATAATAAAGCAATGTGGTGATCAAGAGCAACTTACCACTGCAATGTCCGCAGCAAGCGAATAACGACACTGGAAATCGGGTGTTGTAGCAAACTTGTTAAGTAGCAAGTAGGCGGTGTGGTGTCGCCCACCAGCAGCGAATGACGCGCCTGAAGTAAGTTGAAATAGCCTAATTACATTTCGCAGGCAAACAAATTACATGTAAAACGAAGTCCTAGTTGAAATCGTTAAAGGAATATCCCATATAATGCGTGAATCCGTGAATAGACTAAGTAGCATGTCGCAAAAATAAATGCAAATAAAATGCTAAAATGTAGTGTTTAACACTCACACATTCCAGTCGATGTGAAAGAACCTTCGATTAATATCGGTACACAATTAATAATAGATTTCTAAGGTATGATATTTTATGGGAGCTAAGCACCGGCATAAACCATCCAGGTGGGACCACTTTTTTGGTTAAGTGGTACGACGTCCTGCTGTGGTCACAGATACGTTGTGTCAATATTATCCTTGTCCCAACGAGGTCATCATACGTAAACCCAAAACAGCTTTACCAGGAGACCCCATATTTAAGTTGGCCCGAGGACACGACAAAATCACACTACTAATAAAGACGACCAAAATGAGCAAACTCTGATCATTAAATAGATACCACAGAGAAGGGGGAATCGAAAATGATTAAAAACCATCTCAAGGATGATGGTAAAAGCGCGAGAGACTAAAAAATAACAGAAGATTCATTCCGCACAAATTCAGTGATAGATGGGATAAGCTAAAATCGATACGAAGTTAGTTGGCAGAGAATGAGGCGATACTGGGGTATCGAAAAACGGTAAACATAGAAACAACATAATGTACATTGTGCAAAGCTGTAGAAAATTTTGCTGCTGTTCGAATGTGGTCTCGCCTACGATGTCTTATATTAAAGACCATATGAATTCGATGGCGAAAGAAGTGATAAAACACACGCGTAGCTGCTGAAGCCTGATTTGCAACACATGGAGACACCAATCAAGTATCGTGAAAAGGCATTAGCAGTTTATCTCATTTTCGCTTTCACAATCATTTGTCATAATGCCATAAAAGGAGGGTACTTGAGCAAAACCGAAAACATAATCAAGAAAACGGCTTCGAGACGAGCAATCAGGCCAACTAAGTTCTACGACTTCAGACTTGTTTTTGAAAGTCGAAATGCACTGATCTAATAAACGCCAATGGTCGTGCATTCACCTGGCCAAGGTGTATCCACATAGACTAATCTTCCCCTTGCCTCTTCTGTAAGTGTCTTATGTAATGTAATCTTCAGAGATCAGCGGTGTCGCCGACAAAATCAAGAGGTGTGGGTGCTTCATGACAAAATATACATTAAACTCAATTTTGCTGCATTCAGGCTATGTTAGATTGTCATCCGTCAAGCAGACGCGAAGTTCTATGACAGACAAACATTGACCCGGATTTGGGGGTAGGGCACATGAAACCGATGAGTAACTGCACAACATCAACGCTGGCTTCATGAGACAAGCGCGTCATTATGCACAATGGGCTACGGGCTTATGAGCAGTTTCATCGCCAGAAACTTTATGGTAAACTTCACGTTTAATTGCGAGGAGAAGTACACCAGTGTGTGGACGCTAAGCGTAAATCAACAGTTAAAAAGCCTAACTGAAGATTGGTATGAACCATATCTGCCTGACGAGTTTCATTAGTTTCATAATGAGTTATAGATCTAAGTGAAAAGTGTATACTGATGAAGGAAAATGGAGAGCTAAGACATTTCACACGATATCAGACACATTGACCTGACACTCGCTAAAACAAGATCAAACAGTGTGAACAATTATAATAATGTTAATTTGCTTGTGGTTCTACTGTCACACGCATTACAGTGCTCGGATCTTTAATGAGTTAGAAACAATATAAGTTCAAACACAGATGAGCATTGCCCAATTAAATAGATTCATATCCAAGGGAAGCTGAATATGCCACACAATAAACAAATTTCGATACCCAAGCGCGTAAACCGGATTCTCTAACCAAAATGCTCCCTAAACCGAAGATTTTGGATAGACATGTCCATTGACACGCCAACCATGGAAAATACTCAAGCTGCAAAACTACTGGCACAGAAATATTCATGCGACAGCAACATGCAGCATGAAAAAATGTGACCAAAGAAATCGATCATACCAAGCAGATTTCATTAGAATTGGCAAAACACTGATAAACGTGAAGTTCACTATTTTCCCAAAAAATCCGCAGAACATTTTAATCACGAGAAACGACACGTAACAAGATGCTCGATATTGATAAGAGGCCAAAGCAAAAAACATCTTTGTGAAAGTCAAGTATAAATAGTGTTTAGGTTAGCGAACTGGGATGAAACCAAAGGATGCAACCTACCTCGATCCAAGTCACAAGACATTCAGAGGAGACCAATTCGATGCCATGAAGCAGACGAACACTGTGTTTGGATGCAACTGCCCACACCGTACGGAATATTTGGTCCAAATGCACACCGATGGCGCGCAAACGTTCAAGTAAATCAGATTGAATATGACCACTTGCCAAGTGAGTTAAACATCTCATCGTAAGGCAACAGCACCGAAGCAAACGATTTAGTTGGAGGATACATGAATTGCGAGACGCACGAGTGAGCTTCGCTTTCAGTGATTCTCGAAGTGCATCAACCAAAGAACTGACAATGAGTAAAACCGGTTCGCCGAATGGGCCTTTAGCAGTAAAAAGATCACAAAGGGTCGATTGAAAAATGCAATCATGAGTAACCTCAACGAGAGTAGAAAGCCACTCAACTGACTGAGCTGTAACACAAGGCGAAGGGAGTAGGACCAGTTTTAGACGATCGTGTATAGCAAGCTGTAGATCATTTAACCGAAATCGCAAAGAAAAGCTGAGAACAGATGCAAACAAGCGCAGACGAGCAGAAACGAGTTCAGCTTGAAGCACAGATAAACAATCACCGTGGGTGGAATCCATAATTTCATCACATTGGTCCAAAGATTGTGACCCACAATCAAGGAACTCATCGTCCCCGAAACCAGCCGAATTGGAGCCTGAAGAATTCACCGAATCTGATTGAGAATCAACTCGCCATATGCTATATTCAATAATAGTTGTCAAATGACGGGAAAATGAGACAGGGAGTGTAGAGTCTGAATAGAAATAATGAAGGCTATTAATGATATATGAATTAGCCGTGAGAACTTTTCGTAGTTCGTCAGACTTTTTGCGACAATTATCCACATTTTTCAAGTCCTTTAGAGCGTGATGAAAAATGGTTGAAAAGGGCTCAAACAGCGCGTGAAGATGGGTACGTTCTAACCGGTTTGGTTTGGACAGATGTGATCTGTAGTGCAGTAGCTGGGCGATTAGAACTGAACGCAATACAAGTATACGGTTTACATCATCAGGTGCGTTTAAAGACTGTCTCATTGGAGTACTAAGTCTTGCGAAAATGTATTCGGCAGCGCCCAGTAGCTGTTGTTTACTCAAGTTGGCTTGTCTGATCCAACGGCGAAGAAGCTTTCCAGTTAAACTGTTGAGAAATGGAATGCTGCAACAAATCATTTCAGACGAACACATGAAAAAGAGCTTACAGCTCCAATATAGCCCTATCAGTGGACCTTCGGGCATCAAAGCAGAAGCATTGTCGTCAAACTCGACTTCAAATCCATCCGACATTGATAAATCTATTGAACACCGATTAATAAAAACGGAAAGCGAAGGAACAGCGTCAATGATAGTCTCGGTAACAAAGGGTTTCGAGTGAAAGACAAGCTCAGGGAGAATAAAACCAATAGTGATGACGAATCGCAGACGCCACAGAGGAAGGCAGTCAAAAAAGTCTGGGCAAATGGACAACACTTTAGCGAAATGCGTTGTTAATGATTTTACGAAGAATGGTTGGAGCTGGGAAGACAGATCGTAGTAATCCGGGAGAATAGATAGGTAAGCGATGTGTAACAGGAGGTCATAGGCCAAGCGATCCAAAGTTCCAATTCGAGATTTGGACAGCATGACGCTCTTCGTCTCGTCCACATGAAAACGGTTGCCACCAGTTATAGAACCGAGGGTATTTCTGAAACGCGGAGGACACCAGAATAAAAGCATGCATGTATGTATGCATGAAAGTACAAGCCTGATTCGAGCAATGAGCCGCACAGCCAGAGACTGCACGTGGGCTAAGACACTGTCAGATTGCCCAGGTCTAAACAGAAATAAAATAGAAATGGTAGTGAGACTCCAGCGTGAAAAAGCATACAAATAAAGTGATTTATGGCATACAACCGATGATGTGCGCTGCTCAAATAAAGGTACATTGATTTAGTTCGTTTCCGTGGTTACTGTTACAGGTTTAACTTTTATTAGTTGACGCATTCATTATGCGGTACGGAGTGGCCATAAGACTAAGATCCAATAAATATTCTCATGGCGTGTGGCTAGTATAGTATCTGTTACTTGATATTCTTCAAGCAAAGAATGGAAAGAAAAAATGTTATTCTAGCAACAGGTAATAGTGCATATTAAATACTCGTGGCAGGTCGAAAGAAATATCAGAACAGGCTGAGCGACTAATCCACGAAATCGATCTAAAAGTAAATAGTCGATAAATATGTAAAAGAATTGTCAAGAATATAGCGTACTTACTTCAAAGCAATCGTCCAACATTCCTTGATAGAGGCGATAGATGGAGCGCACAGAATACACGTATTATGAGCCCGGGGCATTTGCAATGCATAGAGTAAAACAGCTGTACAGCTATTCAGCGCAATGAGAAAACATTCGTGATCAAGGACTCTACAACATAAAATGGATGAGATATCAATTACAGTGGTTGGTGTCATAAATTAAAAAAGGGAAACACCCAGTTTTAATGAAAGAGCAAGAGCAACATCGGGAAAAAACGCTTGAAACTCACGATTTTCTAACGGAAACGTGTACCGGAAGGAGCAATAAAATTTGACGCGAGACGTCTACAAGATTACTTTGGGCCACGTCCAAAGAAAGTGACTGGCAACGCTGCCAGTGCAACCTGATCATCCAATCTAGGACAAGCCACCTGGAAAAAGACGGATAAAACGGTCGAAAAACAAACTAAACAGAATGTGAAGCAGCTTCAGTGGTTTCAGATAACCAATCAAGAGGAATGGAACGCCTGATGAAAGAATGACACTTAGACTTTCCGTCGCGGGATTCATTTGCGTTAGAAGCTAACGAGACTTCGAAGTTCAAATCTTGTATTATATATATATATATATATCTATATATATCTATATATATATGCCTGATTGAGGCAAAGGGCCGCACAATCACAGACTGCACGTGGGCTAAGATACTGTCAGGTTGCCCAGGCCTAGACAGATACGAGGAAGAAAAAGAACAGGAAATGGAAATGTTTACCATTTTCTATTGTTTCAAGGTATACGGATCCCGATCGTCGTCTCTACCTGATGACTGCAAACTGCACGAAACCGTTCGTGAGGCGTGATAGAAAAGCGTGCAAATATGAATCTTTTTAACGAGGCTAAATGTAACGTATGTATGTATGTATGTATGTATGCATATGTATAAAAGCACAAGCATAGTCGAGGCAAAGTGTCGAACATTCAGGGACTGTACTTGGGCTGAGATACCGCCAGGTTGCCCACGCCAAAACAGATATGAGATAGAAAATAGAAAAAGGTAGTGAGACTATAGCGTAATTCAGCATGCAGCTCACTACCAATAGCCAATCAATGGTGTTAGCCACACAGCACAAAAGTACAGTATGTGTGTATGTGTATGAAAGCACAAGCAAGATCCAGGCAAAGACATAGACTACACGTGAGAAATAATTATCGATGATGCAAAACCAAACCTTGAAAAACGAGATATATTATCTCTGTATTAATTCTGTACTGCGTTAATATCGTGTAGAATTGATTTTACACCGGTAATCAGCTGCATGCCAAAACACACTGGAGACACAGTGTCATTTTTATTCCCATCACTGTCTACAAAAAAGCTGTAAAACTTGAACATTCACGCGTTTGTGACGTACATCCATGGTCGACATCGACCGAAGGAGGCCAACAACAACAACTGTCTACACGTGCGCAATCTGAGAGTAACACATTTGATGTGGGATCGTGATTTCGCCTAAACAGTAGCATGTCATTCAATACGTATATATGGTCTACAATGTGCTGTGACTGAACAGAGCCTACTTTTTGAGATTTTCTGTCTATACTACGTAAGCTTCGTTTATTGAACCGATATGGAGCTGCTAGGAACTGGAGCCACTTAAAGAAATTCAAGCAACCGTCAATTGGAAATAATATATCTCTTCGGGCATCATGTTGTGAATCTGGATCTTACTAACAAGAAAAGTACTAAAGAAAAGTAGCAATAAAAAACGCTCCCAGTATGAATGATAAAACAGACACAGATGAGGCATACCAGACGAATTTAAACACCGGGAACATACCACAAGCAGCCTCCTTTATTTGGAATCGCGACAAGACGGAGAATGATATGCCAGACCGATTCACTGCGATGCACCACATTCTGGCAACTTTCCGAGAGACGCGAACGTTTCGGAGACGGTTGCTCGTTCGTCAGCGTTGGGATATCGAGAAAGCGTTCCATTTGGCAGTGAACGCAGTGTGGCTGTTTGGTGAGACACGGTGCAAAAGGGGAGTTACGGAGTGCAACAAAAAACACCAGATAGTTGAGCTGGCATGAAAATCACTTAGATCGTACATCAAGTACCAAACAGGGATAAATATTGAGATATAATTCAATTGAGGTCTGTAAAATTACAAAAAAATATTCACGTATAAGGCAAACACCATTAACTAATATTAGATCGTAAATTGAGCGTCTTTCAGCAACCAGGTACGTAATTATTCGCTATTTCGAGTCCTGGATACACAGGGACATACATGCCGGTGTTAACAAAAGAGCAACCCGGATACCACACCGAATCACAATAGAAAATTTCAAGCTATGAATTCCACCGCTACTTTCAAACGAGTGAATGGTGCTTGCCACAGCAATATTCACTGAGCGAAACCTTGATCGCTCCAGCTGACGAGAGCAAACAACTGGAAATCGGTATTAAAGTTGAATTATAAAGACTTGAGTAGCACGTTAATTTAATACACAATGTACCTAAAATAACCATAGGAATCACCATTGGGATATAAGTAAACAGGATAGACAGATCAAACTCACATGTACGCAAATGCTTTCAGGTAAACAATCACGAAAGGCCACCAGCAATACTGCAGCGAACAGACCGAAAAAGCTCCTAAGAGAACGAACAGATTTCCAGCGTGAAGCCTCATTCAAAAATCCAAAACGCACGATCACAGCATTCCATTCGTTGGTCAGGTATTCTAACGCGACTGAAGTTGTGGAGACCGGGACATCATCATGTTTATCGAACAAATGAGGGTATTGGTAATGGAAAACGACCGACCAACGCCAAAGGGAGAATAATTCTTCATACAGATCGATTGATTCAGCAGTGGGTAAAGCACGGCGAAACAAAGGGGACTGGCACAAGCTAGGGGGTGGCTCGACCATAAAGCAAGTCGAAGGGTTAATCAATGGTTTGAATAGTTGTGGTGGAAGCCTAGTATGTTCAAAGTGTGATTCACTTGCATCGGACGATTCATTACTTTCGAGAATAGAAAAACGTGGAGCGAGATCGTTCAATCCGTAGTTGGAATCGACAGACCAAGGATCTGGAAGTAACTGTGAAAGAAGAGGATAATTAAAGAAATTGAAACAAGTGTGAAAAATAAAGGAAACAGAGAGACCAAATGTTCAAACTGTTTCAACCAATGCACTGATCTCAATGACAAGTTGTTTCTTTTCTAATTTATAGTGACATTCTGCATGTGTAGAAATTTTGTACGGCACAAGTAACACCGTGGTAAATTAAGTTGCTACGTATAGTCAACTGCAAACAAAGACACGCTGTAGTCACAGCAACGTTTTCCTTTTTCATCGATATCGCTTCAGAAACTTGAGAATATCGTAGCCCATGTGTGATCGATGGCCGTACAGAACTTTGGCTGGATATAGACTTATGAACAAATACATTTGTAAAGTTGATGAAAATTTTGTGGTTAAACAGAAAACATTTTGAAGATCGCGAAAATCTGATAAACGTTTGGGCAGGATAAACTCAGAATTACTCCGTTAAAACTCGAAATACAGTAAACTTGAGTGTGTGCGAACCAACAAAATTTTATAGCAACACTCAACGCAAGCAAACAATTATGCCCAGACAATCTATCATCATCGGAGTACACAACAAATCTATGGCTCCAGCATTATGTTTATTTAATTCTATACAAAAGTCAATGGGCTCGCAGTAAAAAGCGAAAACACTGGCTGTATTTGTATACACGAATTTTCAGCAATTATAATAATTTCACCACACGATTAATAAAAGACGAACAGGTCTGCTTATCGGGTTACAATTTGTCAACTGAACGATGATTTTTGTCCGTCGTGATTGCTAAACATTGACATATGATCTAGTTTAATACGAAATGCCGTAGCCGAACTTTTTTGGACAAGGTTTACTAGAAATCCCGGTATCTCGTAATTCGTTCGAAATAACAAATCTGAATCTGGTCAAAGTCAGGCTACACCCGAGCTAAGATACTCTCATGTTTCCCAGGTCTAGATCAGCATAAGAGGAAAATGGCAGTGTTCCCGCACGCAGCTCAATACCAGAGCGTGAACAATTTAGTATAGTTACCTGTGTCTAGCAAGCACAATGACCAGGTGAAAACTCTATAGTACCGCTCAACAAAGGGGACAAAACTACACCGTTCATCGCCTTCTATTAGGTGAACAGCGTGAGCCAGAAGTGGTAGTGCCACACATAGGAGATTGTGTGATGATATAACAGTCAGATTCTAAATAAATATCCTTACCTGTTTTACATCTATGTTTGGTGAAGAATTAGGTTAGGAAAACAAGCAACGTGTAAATTACAAGTAATCTAGCCTTTGTTATGCCTGACGGCAATTCGGTGAATACAGTCTCTACGATTGTCGTAGCATCTAACACTTGATATCAATAGCTTGACAGCATGAGGTATTCCGTCTGATGACGGTGGAGATCATTTATGAGCAAGAAAAGGCAAGATGGGCCTTAAAAGATAGACAGTTGAGAAAGCTTTTGAAGCAGAATATACGGTATAAAACAATAGTCGAAGAAAAAATGAATGACAATGATGTATTTGTAGCAGAATATGTTCGCTCCAAACACAAATGGATACTTACTAGTGGAGTTGAAGCATCAGGATCAGCAATTTCTTCAAGATCACTAACAGATATCTTAGAAGCGAAAGACCGCTGGGTAGCAAGAAACTGTAACCACTTGGGTAGCTGCTCATTGAGTACGTTACAGACTGCCAACCAATCAGCAGAGGTGACATGAACGTGAAACAACATCCATCGCACGATGTGGAGTGCCCAGGCAAAATTGTTGATAAAAACATGGTTATCGGAGGAGTTGTTGGCAGCATGTAAGCTGAAACGTTAAACATCAAATACAAATGCTAGGTATAATTAACATATATGCATGAGCTAATAATACATAATGCATACTGAGTACAAAGAGAACAGCTTGTCTCCAGTTTTCAATGAATTACTCACCGAGCCAGATGACGAAGTAACGAAACTATCAAGGAGGATACACACGCCGTTTAAAACGCGGTGCGATAATGACTTGTGTTGATGACAATACAGCGCCCATTGAGATGTTAATTTATTACCATCAACACCAAAAACAGCTCTTTAGTTTAACAGCGCCAATACTAGGATAGCCAGAGGTGATTAAGAAAACAGGAAAGCGTCTTTGCATCTTAAAAATTAGCGAACAAGCTGTAAGGGATGGGGATGTGAGCAACACATTACTTTAGCGAACAAGCTGTTTCACGGGTCACCATACTAATGCGTTGCCGTCCACCGCCTGTAGACCTGATGAGTAGAAACAGGTTTCTTAAACTGGTAATCGCTATCACATTCCTCAAACTGGTAACATGACTAGACAGGTTGGCGTCAGCTTCACTGGATATGCGTAGGTAGGATGATTTACACGCGTTTAATAGATCACAGACGTATAACACAGTTACAATCGTATAAACATTTCTGACAAAAAGCACAAAAGACAATAAAAAGGCTCTGTAGTGTAAAGACTGAAGCTACCTGTTCTTCTCACTCACGAGTCCCACAACACAAGAGAACGCCGATTGGTCAAAGGCGTTTATTGCGCACAAGACAAATAATATAAAATAAGCTAATCTAATTTAGGTAAACCAAGCAACCACAACACTGTCCTGAAACCGGTAAGATTAAAGCCCTTACCACACATGGCCGTTTGTATCTAGTTCGATTGCGGTTGACGTTCTCCATCTTCTGATGATTCCGAAAATGTTGTCACTCGAAACGTTCAAATGCAGTGTTCCAGAAACACGAATTACAACGGATTTGCTATTGTCATCGGTTTTATCGGGGTTTCGTGCTCGTCTTGTGTTTGGTGTTTTGCGTACAAATCGAAAGCTCGTGATTAATACTCATCGCTAGTGCACTTCGCACTTCCTCAATTGTATGCTCGGGATTGGAAAACGGAGTAAAGCGAATTTCCTTATGTGAGATAGCTTGTGTAATAGCTTACCGGACTCACATAAACATTCACTCCACAGTCGCGTGCTTTCAACCGCAGTGTGGTTATTATTGAGAATACTCAGTTATATAACAAAGTCATAGTCCAGCCCTCTTCGATCATACATGTACAAAT
>JACCGJ010004866.1:0-24235 GCA_013407085.1 Atriophallophorus winterbourni | reverse complement strand
GAAGTTAGTGCGACCTGTCTGTAATTTGCGGGACAACTAGGTTCCTCATTCTTAAACATGGGTTTTATAATACCATGTATCCATTCCTGTGGTAACATACCTAACATCACAGAATTTCAAACAACCTTGCTAGTGATTTCACAAGATATCTTTTTGTAAGCTCTCACCAAGACCAGCAGTCTGCTGTAAGCGAACTAACACGGTCACCGAAATATGTTGCTAGAAGTATAACGCAACCATACCATCGATTCTAGCGGCCGCTCGATCATAGCGGGAGATACTATATCAAGGTGGAGCCAGTTTGGCGTCATCCTACTCTAGTAAGAGCCAGGTATCCGCCACTGCAATGATCTCTTGAATGTCTTGCCTGATCGGCACAACGAGTTCATATAGTTTGTTTCTCAAGATTACAGAGTTAAAATAGAGCAGTTTTAAGATCCTGATCGTTCAGAAGGCATATCATCAAAATCTTCCAACGAACATGTGGCCTTATCCTCACAACCCGAAAATTAACAATGCTCAAATTCATTCCACCTGCCGCAATGCGCTGTTTAATCTCCAGATTAGCTTCTTGTATGCTCATACGATCCCCTGAAGACAGATCACACAGGAGTCGAAGTTCACTACCCTTTAAACTGTAACCCCTTTTCAGCAGTAGGTTCAATTACACATCGGTGTTTGAACACAATATTTAAAGGTCTGTGACGTTCACCTTGCGCTGGCCTGCCGCCTAGACAAAATGCTGTGCGCAACGTTCTACCCTGTTATTCTTCGTCGAAAGGCGAGCGAGATCAGAGTTTAGGAAATCGCGTTCCTGTTCAATCCTAACCGTTACCGAATCCGCTGTTTGTTCCCGCACATTGTGAAGGATGAAGCAGGTATTTCTACTCTCATCAGTGGTAAAACCCTTGTCATCCGTTACTGATTACAGTAACCAGATGAGGTACTGCATGTCCCTCATTTAGTTCATTAACTTTGGTTGCACCAACAGAACTCAAAAAATTTTTAAACAGAGTGAAGGTGAAGAATCAACATCCGAAAAATGCTAATTGCACGCAAGCTTGTTCCACACAAGATGGGTGGTCCTTGTCATCTTTCGAGGGTGAGTCACTATCTAATATTCCTCCATCGAGACAGTTAGAGGTTTCAACAGAAGCAGTTTCGGATTGATGTTTACTAGCTGCGAGCTTAACACCAGACGATTAAAGGCATATTTTAAATATCGAGCGAATTATAACGCATGGGTTCTAATATTGTGCTGGCTATAACTCTCTGGTTTCATTCCACCACATCGATTATGTTTCCACTTTAAACATATTGAACACTGAACAGTTTCGGCATCATTAGCAACCTGATTCGTACATACAAGACAAGAATCCGCAGAGTAAATAGCGGAAACCACATTCTATTGAAACTTCATTGCAGTCGATGCTGTCTGATCTAATTTTGCAGATTAGCGATTCATGACATTTGAATAAAATAGCTTGTGATAATCTTGAAATAGCTCGGATATCCTCAAAAATATCAAAATATCGTTAAAAACAAACATCATCTTTAACTTTGAACATTATAATATTATATCTTAGATTTCAAAGTTCACAACCGAACTAAATGGTAACGCATGTTTAACAAGAATGATCTTTGGTGTTGATACAACCAGGTTAGAAAATTGAAGGATATTGTGTGGAAACAATATATGAATACTCACGTTCGACATGAGGTTAACCGTCCGATTAATACCATTACCCGGTTGTTTATGACAAGGTGTGACCAATTCGATTTTTAGGTTGTCACGACCACCACGCATTTGGCAATAATCCTGCGATAAGTTATGGCGGTGAAATGGTCATTTTCACATTTCATGTTTTCTAATATAAACGTAGACTAATCATGAGATTCCATGTGTGGAGAAAGATGAAATCAAATTATAAGCAGGCTACAGTTTGCTATGAGCACAGCTTTCCTTCAAAATTTGGAATGTTGACACGAGATTGCTAACAGTAAAATGTCAATAGAACAAAACTAGCTATACAATTGGTTGGAAGACTACTTCAGAGCGGTAAAATTTCAGACATTTATTACACCCTCTCATCTCTAAACAGAACCCTGAATCGCCATCAATTTGAATAACCGCTCAATTTTGAGGCACTCTGGGCCAAACGTGATCTCCAAGCTTGAGAAGAGCAGATACAGCTTTCGGCTACTAAATGAGGTTACATCGACCCGGTGGGAATGCCGCTTAACCGCCGAGTGCTGTATATCACTGTGATTGCTGCGAATGATATTGCTAATCCCAAATCGGTTTGTTTAGTCTTTTGAAGCACTGCTGACCATGAAGTCGTCATGTGTTTGTAATGTACATCCATGGTCGACATCGATGTCAACAACGGTCAAAACGTACCGCTATTGTATAGTATTAATAATGATGCTTCATACGCAAATGATTATTGGTTACTCATGATATTGCTCTGATTGGTGTGTATTATGGGATCATCATGCACTTCCTAAGTGCATCAATATTTGCCATAGACAAATCGAGGTCAATGTAATCGATAGAGTGTATAGCTTTTGGGTTGCTTTCGTGTAACTTTGCGATTCAAACATAGCGGTGAAATTTTTATTTTCAAACAAAATATTTTTATAGATTTCTTTCCTCTGTTATTTCTCACATTCACAACTAAGCTTACAGTCGTACTGCAGTAGATATGCCTAAAGACTAAATGCCACACAGCAGTAATACGGTTTATGAAGAATTCATTATGCTCGCAAGCGGAATGACACGCGAATGACACAAAATTTATTATCGATATTATTTCAATAGGTCAAGCTGAAAAAATAGATATTGGTTTGAGTTTGTTGGTAGTTAGTTAATAAATTATTAGGTTCGTGTTTACCGACCACCAGGTGATACATACTTTAAGATTTATCCCAGGAATTACAATCCGCTATTGCCATATTCAGAGTGGATTTCTAAAAATGAATGACTATTTCGCGTCTCATTTTGCGTCTGATAGCCCAGTTCAATTTCTGGCTTGCACAAGCGGTCGGGCATAACGGGACACATCTGCTTAAGTTATTAGGGTAAGGAGCAATAGTCGGTGCGGCTGCTTTAAAACAACTTTAAGCAGTTAGAGCCCATAAATGTTGTGAAGAGTACGCACCAAGGGGATGAAAATCTCTAACTCATGCCTACACTGTTGAAATTTATGTCGATTCACGAAATGATTTGTTGAGAAACGTTATTTTGAAGGCGCATCTTTTTTTGTATCTTATACTGATTTTATACTAATTTTTGCTATAAAAATTGAAATTGCTTTTAAAGGTCAAGAGAAAACTTACGGTTACAGTTATAGCTTGTTGCTCTATGACAGTGGGATGAGCTTCATACACCGCGTAAAGCAGGTTTTGCAGGTGTCTGCATGGAGTTGAAACAAACAATAATCAATAAAAATGTAGCTTTCCTCGGTTAACTAATTATGAGTAATCAAAATTATTATGTAATTGAAATAGTCATTGATTGAACGAAGATATTATAGATGGAGTAAATAGTGAGTAGCGTAACAATCCCAAAACAGACAACGAGCAAGACTAGAGACAGATGAAATCCTGATATTTGAATCATCTTAATCGGAACTTCGAGGCGTCGAGACGTTTCATTTAACCAGGTCTGGTAAGACAATACCTCCAGGTCAGATTTGATGGGTTGCGTGAAAATTGCTCAGTCTGATTGTGCATACTCCAATTCATTTTTGAATTATTTCTTGACTAAGGGAAGAGAGATCACCTCGGTGTCTCGGAGAAACCGTTGCAGACCAGAAAAACCTCATAAAGTGTTTGTCAGCATCTGACGAAATGACATCGCTCAATCTCTGGCGTTCGTGGGAACGGAATGTATACGTAGTGTAATTTTACAGCAGTGAAAGTACACTTTAATTATGCTATTAAACAATGTTCATTTCAACAAACCATGGTTTTGAACCACATAATCATAAAGTGATTCCTGAGCAGTGGGCGGTAACGCATTCAGAAGTGATCAATGTATTTTAAACCCACAAACTTGAACGAAAATGCTCCCTTGCATGTATTTCCATCACACACAATCAACCAAATTTTATGTCCAAATGTTAGACATTTCCGTAGTTCAACCGTTAATGATAGATTTTGCTCAATGAATCCAAAGTGCTCTTGCTCCAAATCTAAAATACTAATTGTAATCCTGGTTGCAATTGAAAGCACTTTTGTTTGAGGTTGATACGGCCAACTAGTTCAATCACATGAGCCCACACTCATGTAGACAGGGATTGAATCTATTGCCAGGAACAAAAATGCTGATTTTCATGCATTCCAATCACGCGCACACTCTCCACGACCGGGTTCGTGCTGTTTGCACTCATCAGATAGGGTGAGTAAGATCAGGATCCGCATGCGCTTGAAACAGTGGAGGAATTGTTAACAAGTAGCGCATGTATGCCACTGTTGGAAAAGGCTGGTACGACCAACCTGTACAATCACACGTGTCCAAACACTTGTAAATTGGGCTAAAACAAATGATGATGAACAAAAATGTTCAATGCGTGCATTTCTGTGATCCTACTGTCCATTAACTGATGAGTGCAAACAGCAGGAAACCGGTCGCGTGTGTGTGATGCAAATGCATGCAAATGAATATTTATGAACTACAATCCGCTTACATAAATAAAACGAATTCGTCGTGTAATCTATGTGAAACTTATTCAATAAGAAATTGAAATTCTAATCCCAGTAGCCTCAAATTGCTATAAGACTTACTGAGTACAAATAACACAAATCTGACAGTGCGAGATTATCGAAAAGCGCAAGTTTATTGTGCACAGTATAACATAGATCCACTCTCTGTATTAGTAATTAAAAAATCCTTGGTACCAAAATTCTGAAAAGAACATTTATGACATTCCATAACGATTCTAATAAAATGGTATCAATTTGAAAATAAAATAACGAAGCTCTCATTTTGTTAGTTAGCTAACGAACACAGTCGGTCAAAATTTGCGTTGTTGCACTCAAGAACTGTTGTGTATTTGTTAGAAATTGACACTCGGCATTATTCAATTGATGATTATCGCTGAAATACGAAAACATTTCGAGGCTAAATCACATAACACATCACCTTTTCCCCACATTTAATACGCTGAATTCGTCATAAATGCCGATAAACACGTTATATTGTTTTGACGTCTCCCAGCCTTGAGGCCGTAAAGCGATGGCCAGCGATTTGTTATCGGCAAGCTTCACACCTTTTTCCAATTCGTAGGCGAAATGCATACTTCCGAAATCCCAATCTATAACTTGGTCTGTAATTTGGGTGTCTATGTGTAAAAATCAAGCGGAAATCTCTGGATTATTGAATGGTTCAAGCAACGAATGCAAGAATATTTATTACGAAGTTTTTGTATCTACAAACCACGTAGCAAATTTTTTAACTAATAAGTACAGATAGTTAATCGGAATAATAACAATGTGTGATATTTAGTATTTCATATTTCCCTTATCCACAAAAATGAAATATTAATTATTGACAAATATATCTAATAATTTCATTCCATTCAACACGCTTTTTCAATCAATTGAAATCAGCAACCGCTATTTTTGTTTTTCACATTTGCATTCTTCATTCTCCACACACATTTCTTGATTCTTCCACACTGTTATAAAAAAACTATATACCAAGATGATTTGTTGCTCACATCCCCCGAAATTACATTCCACTAAGGGTTTCTGGCTGTTCGCCGTCATCAGGTGGAGACAGTATGATTAAGTACACTGAGCCTTGAAACAGTGGATAAGTGGTAAACAAAGTTATAATTGAATGCCACTGTTACACAGGGTTCGTATAACGAACCAGTATGTTCAAACACAGAATCACATAGTGACTCGTAGTCAAGCCCTCAAGGCGCTTATGGATGACCAAAATAATGTGTTGCTCAAATCCGCAGCACTTACACACCAATACGGGTTTCTGACTGTACGCTTTAATAAGTTGGATACTCTTAGAATAATTATATTAACCCTTGTGTTGGGTAAATGCGTGGAATGCGAGTGACACATTACTTTGACCAGGTTGCCACCATGAGATTCTCTGTTAGAACATCGTTTTACCTTGTACGAAGCTTATCAAACCTTGGCTTTATGGTCTAAAATTGTTTAGCACTTTTCACTGTCTTAAGACTTACTAAACCTAATCCTACTCTGGTGTGTAAGGGATGGGGATGTGAGCAACACATTACTTCGATAATCCTACTCTGTCCCTCGTATGCGGCAACCAGCTAGAAACCTGTTATCTTATATAAATGCAGAGAATGCGAACAACACATTGTTTGAAGATATTTCAAATTAACTTCCAATTAGGGATGCATCGAGCTCAGTCGAAATCCAACAACATTTTTTGAGTTCGAGTTCGATCTCTTAGGGCACAAAAAGGTTTGATACTTAGACGTTTTGTATTTTTCTCTACGTATCAATTCATCCGTAAACGCAATTCAAAAATTTGGAATTTATAATTCATCGGAAACATACGTAAAATGTAACCAAACATGGAGACTGATTTAGGTTAAAACGAGCGCGATTAAACAGTCATGCCTTGGAAATTGCTCACAGTTCTGATAGAAAACAAACAAATTTGGCTAGATAAGAATAAGGTTGAAAGCATTGTGATCTCACGCTTCGGAAATTCAATCAAAACTCGGTTTCTACTCTCAAAAGAGCAACGTTGTTCATGCAAACTGACTGTATTACAGTTGATCACTCGTGTATAGATTGTGCTCAACATACATGCAATAATTTGTGGCCAAACTTAAAAGCGCTCCTAATAGAAATGCTTGGTATTGTACATCTAGCAGCGCTGCATTCATTCGATAATTAAAACCATTTCATTTAAACATGACAACCAGTCGAACACACCGGAACACTTTGGGAATTATGGACCGAGGCATTTAGACAGTGCGAAACCTGTAATGTTTCGGCCACCTACTTTGAGACCGTTTAAGCAATCATCTTTAAGTTGGAGAAAAGCTAGTATTGCTTTTAATTGGTGAACATTAATGAACGTAAATAAACGTAAATGCTAAATTCAATTGTTTTAATAGATCTATTCGAGTACGTACTGCAAAGCATGATAATTGTGGTAGAATGCATTGCTATTCATGCATCGAAACTCGTTATGCAAAATCACATCACTATGCATCGGGAACATCAATGAAGAAAGAAAGGCAACACACAGACGTGCGGACATTGAGTGAAAAAGTTGATAACTAATAAGCATTTGCGAATTGTGGAATATGATTACAACATAAAAATAATATGTTAAAACTTCAGAGTAATTTGGAATTCCATACCGTTTTCCAGTTTTCCATTTAAATAATTCACAGCCAGCCAAGCGTACATGCCCTGTTCCCCCTTGATCATCACCTTCAGATATTCATCACGGAACCGAAAATGATAGTTTTCAGTGACTATTTTGCGTATTGCTTTAAACAGCTCATCTTGCTTACTGATAGTGAAAGGTTTATGAAAACGTTGTGTGTTTAACTTACTCGCTTGCCATTGTGTCGTAAGATGGGTCCATTAAGATTACAAGCGGTGTTCTGGAATGTTTTTCTTGGGGTATTCCTTCCGCTGCCTTCTTTAACATTCGATCCAGGTGATCTCCCAATAAATGAGAGTAAATCGGATATTGATATTGATATAATCCTGGAGTTGATCGAACTTTCAACAGCGATCCATCAGCTCGCTTCAGAATAGTTGGTTTGCAATATTCGCCGTATTGTCCAGTGGTCCACGTGTATACCGTCATAAAGGATGCCGACATATCTAATTTTCAGGGAATTACTCAAACGATCACAAGTTACCCCCGTCAATCACGATACCATACTCTTGTCGTATAGCCAGGGTGGAAACGAATAGAATCGAAAGAATTACGGTACGTATCATGGTGTGAATCAGATGAAGAAAAATTTCGTTTGCTTATAAAGCTTCTTGATAACCACTTGATGATGACCCTCTTAGTAATCTTATAAAAATCATGCAAACTCATTACTTTCATAAGTGCCAATGACCTTTACCATTAAAGTAGATTTCAAGTAGCGCTTGTACGTGTGATGGAAATGTATGCAAATGAATTAAGTGGATTTCGTTCGCAAACATACATAGAATAAACACCCTCAACTCTAAATTTTGAATTTGAAGTGCCGGCACTCGAGAAATAATATTCATTGAACCCAGTATCTGTTTTATCAGGTCAAGTACCCTAACTAGAAAAAACACTTTATCGCACTCAACAAGATTCTTTTAATGGTTAAGGACAGACCTGAACAAATTACAAAATCACGGCTACTGTTTAACTAGTAAAATTTTAAATAGTATAGAGTAATAGAGTGACCATCCGGAATCTCTTATTGTAGATTTGAATTTTGTGCTATCATCAAGCTTTTTGATGAATATCACTCTGTAAATATTTTATGAAAAACGGATTACCCAAAATACACAGAATTCAATATCTCATTACACCCGATAGTTTCATTACCAGGAGGACCGAATTACCCGTTATCGAAGGAACACACCGTCAACTCCACAGAACAATTCCTCCTGATATTGAAGAATGTGAAAATCGATAAAGATGAAATAATATTTTCTTTCGACTCAATCGCTTTATTTACATTATTCGATCAAACACTCACAAAGCAGATCATATCAGCGCTGTTCGACGAAAAAGCAATTGACCTAAACGGAAATCGACTAACACACTCTAAGTTCAATGGTAAAATCTATCAACAGATTCGAGCAACAACAATGGGATCACCGATGTAAAGCATAAATGCCGAAGCAGTCATTCAACGTTTGGAACGGATTAATCTACCAATAATAAAGCCAAAGCTAAGGATACGCTAGGTGAACGACTTATTTGTGGCCATGGAGAGAATGGAACTGGGCGAATCACATCGACTACTGAACTGTGTATTCACGGGACTCTAATTTGCCACAGAAACTGTAGCTGCCGGTTGCCTGGCCTTCCTGGAATTTCAAGTAAGACGACCGAGCGTAGGAAATTTGGAGACTAGTGTCTACAGGAATAATACGCACACGGATCAAATCTTGAACTTCCACAGCAAGCATCCAACCAGCCATAAACGCAGCTGCGTTAGAACCCTATTCGAGCGAGTAGCAAACACATTACAGCACGCCGGAAAAGAGAGAAAAAAGGAGAAAAACACCTGTTCAGTGTTCCAGTTCAACCGTACCCAACAAAGACACGATAACGAAAACAGAGTTAGACGCGCTCTTCCATATGTGCAGAATATATCAGAAATAGCAGCTCGGCTCCTTCGGCCATTAGACCTCAGAACTCAGAAAGTTTTATGGTAGAAAAAGCAGTAAGCTTACATTTAACCATAGGATGACAAGGTATATGAGATAAAAAATAAAAAATCTCTCAAAAATCAGTAGGGACTGTCACATGCCGCATGGTTAGTCATAAACTCAACAGATTCCGAGCGTGTGATTTCTTCAGGCAAAATGTTCCAAGTAAAATAAATTCTTACCGAGAAAACATTAGGACGAATATCCAATCGAGAATGCAGAATGCTTAAAGCCTTTGAATGTGTTCGTGTTCGAGTAAGGCCATTGGGCTTTAGAAAGTGTTTAATGGGATGGTTTACAGTATGCAGGATTTTGAATGTCAACATGAGGCCACTACATATTCGTCGTTGGGTAAAATCGTGTAGATTCAGTTTTAACATTGGCTCTATGAAAGGCAAATTTCTGTACCAGAGACCAACTTTGCCGCTTGATGATAAATCCTGTCGAGTAGTTTGATATCCTTCCTCAGCCATGGTGCCCAGGCTTGGATGGAATATTCCATAACAGGACTTATATATGTATTAATTAACCCGGGTAGGGTTTTGGGCGTAAAAATTCTGAATATTTTTTAGGAGACTCAAGATACGGCAGGATTTATTGTACACCATCCGACAATGATGTCCAGGCTTAAGGTTAAACGAAACCCAGATACCGAGATGTTTTTCTGCGGTGGTCCAGACGAGATCTTGCGTACCAAGGTGATACGTGTGGTGCAGAGATTTTCCAAGCTGCAGCATTTTACATTTCGCAGGGTTAAATGGTAACGCATTTAACGGGGACCAACGAAATAAGGTGCACAATGCCATACAGTCATCGGCAAATAGTATCAAGTTGCATCCAATATCCTCTACTATATAGTTCATATACATCAAAAATAGAAGAGGTCCAAGCACCGAGCCTTGCGGAACTCCACTCGTGGGGACTCTATTTTCTAGAGAAGGTGCTGACCAACGACGACTTGGACGTGTCTATCTGTAAAATAGTCACTTATACATGTTATAAATATCCCGTTATTCCATCAGACTCGAGCGTTTGGGTTAAGACGTCATGGTTGACTATATCGAAAGCTTGAAATATCGATGTCAGCAAGATGTACAGCCTCACCTTCGTCTAGTGCCTTGGTCCAATCTTCGAACGTTGTAAGAAAGTTAGATAAACAGCAGCGATCTCTCCGAAAACCGTGTTGTGCTGCTGTTAAAATATTTTGATTTTCAAAATGTTCTCTAATGCGCGCATGCACAATGCGTTCCGTAGATTTAGAGATCACCGGAAGTAGCAATACCGTCTATAGTTTGTTGTGTCTGAACGGCTATCGACTTTATACATAGGTGTTATCATCCCATTGCGGTGGTATCTATGGTGTTTTCATCATGGTATATTTTATTACATTAATCCTACATATTTTGTCATTTGTTTTGTTATAATGAACCATGTAAAATATGTACACAATTTGAATATACGATTCACGCCGCGCTCGTGTTCTGCTTTGGGACAAGTCTATCGTCTGATTGTTTGGGATCTGTATGTCGTGTTACGTTGAGAACTGTGTTCCGGTTTATTGCGTTCAATAACCAGAGACGTACTTTGTTAGTGGTGAAATCTCCGTTGGATCAACCGCTACAAATTGGTGAGCCCCGAACATTTTTCTTTTTGAAATTTTCGTTCGTACCATATACTCCCAGTTATTTTGATTTTGCTGTCATATATATTTTTCATTTACTAAATGGATTCTAAATCAGCATTTTCTAATACCCCATCTGAGGACATTTCTACCGACACTATGTCGCACTTTATTTTTCCCTCTTTTGGTATGAACGACCCTCGCCTTTGGTTCGCACAGATCGAAGCACTTTTCGAGTCTTACCACGTAAAAACTCAACGATCCCAGTATAATCGTGTAGTTGGTATGTTGCCATCGTCAGTCGCAAAGGAGGTTGCAGATTTAATTTACAACCGCCCTGCCGATAATCCGTACGATGCACTTAAACATGCCATTATCTCACGTATTTCATCTACTGACGAGCAAAACCTACGAAAACTTTTGTCCGGCTTAGAAATGGGTGATCACACTCCCTCGCAACACCTGCGACACATGCTTCAATTACAAGCAGACAAGCCTGTTGATGACAAGATCATTCGTGAATTATGGCAGCAGAGTCTTACAGCCGACGTCCGCAAAGTCTTAGCCATTATGGACAAGCACACCAGTCCCCAACACTTGGCACGCATTGCAGACGAACTTCACGATATCTCGCACAGCGTTACCTTGTCTCACGTCAGGCACACGAGTGACAAAAATCCCAGTAAACAGACTCTGAGCGATTTTGAAGAGTTGAAGTCGATGTTCCATAACTTGTCACTGCAAGTACAAAATATCGCACGATCCCGAAGTAACTCACGAAATCATCATCCTCGTCAGCCCACGAAACGATCCACTAGTCGTTCTAACGGATCGCGAAGCCAGACAGTACACACGACAGCTCTCTCTGGCACCCTTCAAAGCCGTCTCTTCTACGTTACCGACAGGGCCACTAAAATGCGATTCCTCATCGACACGGGTGCCGAAATTAGCGTCATCCCACCATCCAGTATGGAACGCAAGAACCCGTCTTCGTTGACGTTGCAAGCGGCAAACGGAACGAAAATTCCCACTTTCGGTCAAAGATCACTTTCTGTCGAATTAGGTCTCAGACGTAACTTTCGGTGGATTTTCATTGTGGCGGATGTAAAAGTACCAATTTTGGGTGCAGACTTCCTTTCTAATTTTAATCTTTCTGTTGATTTGGCTAATCGTAAGCTCACTGACAATTTAACAAAGCTTAATACATTGGGAGTTTTCTGTAATTCACCCATACAAACAATTCGTGTGCTTATCCCAGACACATCCTCTACATACAGTTCCATCGTGACAGAATTTTCTGATATTTTTAAACCTTCATCCTCTACTACTCCTGTCAAACACGATGTCAAACACCATATTTTGACCCGCGGTCCGCCCATTTTTACAAACCTCGCAGATTGGCTCCCAAAAAGCTTGAAGTTGCCAAATTGGAATTCGAGCACATGTTGGAGCTTGGTATCATTCGACCCTCTCATTCTCCCTGGGCTACCCCTCTGCACATGGTTGAAAAGAACAAAGCGGACGCCTGGCGTCCATGTGGTGATTATCGTGCCCTAAATCGAGTGACTGTTCCTGATCGTTATCCTATCCCCCACATACACGATTTTGCCCTATCCCTTAACGACAAATCCGTTTTCTCCAAGTTGGATTTAGTTCGTGCCTATCATCAGATACCCGTCGCTGAAGAAGACATCCCAAAGACCGCAATCACTACTCCATTCGGTTTGTTTGAATTTCTAAAAATGCCATTTGGCCTACGAAATGCTGCTCAAACATTCCAGAGATTCATGGATCAGGTTTTTCAAGGTTTGTTTTTTGTTCATGTGTATATTGATGATGTTCTTATCGCCAGTTCCACTCCTACAGAACACGTTGAACACCTGCGTACAGTTTTTCAGCGTTTGTCACATTACGGCATTATTGTCAATCCTGACAAATGTTTGTTTGGAGTTGCTTCTTTGGAAATCCTCGGTCATTTTGTCGACAGCTCTGGTATCAAACCTGTACCACAAAAAGTATCTGCCATCAGTGAGTATCCCTGTCCAACTTCCCTTCGCCAGTTGAGACGTTTTCTCAGTCTTGTGAACTATTATAGGCGGTTCATTCCACATTGTGCCGCTGTATCACAGCCAATGACAGATTTACTACGCGGAAAGGAGCGCGATTTTAAGATGAATGACAACGCCATCAAGTCGTTCGAATGTTTAAAATCTGCATTGAACGCAGCTACTTCACTGACGTACATGTCCACGTGTTCCAATGCGGAGTTATCACTCGCCACAGACGCCTCTCAAGAAGCAGTCGGTGCAGTCCTTCAACAAGAAGTCGACGGTATCACCAAACCACTTGCTTTCTTTTCCCGACGTCTCCAACCAGCTCAGACACGATATAGTACGTTTGGTCGTGAATTGTTGGCCATCTATTATGCAATACGTCATTTTCGCCATTTGCCAGAAGGTCGCAATTTCACTGTTTGGACCGATCACAAGCCCTTAGCATTTGCCCTTGCTGCTGCTTCAGATAAATATTCACCTCGTGAGATCCGACATTTGGACTTTATTTCCCAATTCACAAGTGATATTAAATATTTGTCTGGCCCGTCCAATACTGTTGCTGATGCATTCTCCCGTATGGAAATTTCTGCAGTCCGTCATTCCCCCTTGGATCAACAGCAGCTAGCCCTTGCTCAACAGAACGACCCGGAACTCCAACAGTACGACACGTCATCATTTTCTCGTGTTCGACAAATTCCTGTGCCCAATTCAAACTTGCATATATTGTGTGATTTTTCTACTACCCAACCCCGTCCTTTGGTTCCCGCTTCATTCAGACGAATTGTTTTTGATCAAATCCACGGTCTATCTCATCCCGGTATCCGCGCTACTCGCAAAATTATCAGCGAGCGTTTTATCTGGCCGAGTATGCATAAAGACATTCAATCATGGACTAAATCTTGCATCCAGTGTCAACGCAGCAAAGTACAGCGTCATACCATCAGCGCCCCTGGATTATTTCCTCTACCGCGCGAACGTTTCCAACATGTCCACATCGATCTGGTAGGTCCCATGGCTATATCCAATGGTTTTACATACATTCTCAATTGTATTGATCGTTTCACCCGTTGGCCCATAGCTGTTCCTATTCCTGACATTAGTGTGGAAACGGTGGCGAAAACTTTCCTGCAAAGCTGGATTAGCAACTTTGGTGTTCCATCAACCATAACCACTGACCGTGGATCCCAATTTCATTCGACCCTTTTTCGTGAGTTAAATAACCTTCTTGGTACGAACCACATTCGAACTACAGCATATCATCCCTGTGCTAATGGTCTGGTGGAAAGATTTCATCGCCAGTTGAAGGCTGCGTTGATGTCTCATGGAAATACAGAGTATTGGGCAGAGCATTTGCCATTAATTCTTCTCGGTATCCGTACGTCTGTGAAAGAAGATCTTGGTTGTTCTGCGGCTGAGTTACTATATGGCATGACACTTCGTCTCCCAGGTGAGTTGATCGCATCACTGATGTTCCAATTGACGTTAGCATTCCTCATTACGTCAATCGTTTACGAACATTCATGCGTCAATTACGCGTAACTCCTACCCGTTCTAATACCCGTCCTTTTTATCTTCCTGCCGATTTGCGAACATGTGATTTTGTTTTTGTTAGAACGGATCAGGTTCGTAGACCTCTTCAACCTCCCTACACTGTCCCTTTCAAAGTAATCAGCAGACATGCAAAGTATTTTGTCATCGACAAGAATGGTGAGCACGACACCGTCAGCATTGATCGTCTCAAAGTCGCCTATGTTGAGTCGGCTGTCTCTTCCGAACATGACGCTGTTCCAGCCAAGATTGAAAGCACTGCTGAGACTGTAGTTATTCCATCCCCACCCAGTCCCTCAAATCCAAGTGAACATTCATCACAGTCCACACAGTCTACCCAACCATGTATATACTCACCCCCCCCGAACTCGTTCCGGTCGTACCGTCAGGTGGCCCGCAAATCTTGCAGACTATGCGGATTAACTTTTTGTTTCGAGCGTTTCACTCTCTTCTAACGCTCTAGGGAGGGAGTATTATGGTGTTTTCATCATCTTATATTTTATTACATTAATCCTACATATTTTGTCATTTGTTTTGTTATAATGAACCATGTAAAATATGTACACAATTTGATTAGATCCAAGCCCCGCGCTCCGTGTTTCTGCTTTGGTGAACAAGTATAATCGTGTAATGACCGTGTATGACTTCCCTGGGATTTGTATGCCTGTTATTCTTTGTGAACTGTGTTCCGTTTATCGCGTTCAATAACCAGATACTAGTCTTTGTTTTAGTGGTGAAATCTCCGCTGATCAAACCGCTACACACTTTCGGGGTACTAACGCGGGTTGTCTGTTTTTCAACGTGCTGGATAATTAATTCGTGACGAATCTCTTCAAGGAACGTTCTTTTACGTTGATAACATTACTATATGTGGGCGAGACGAAAAGGAGCACGAAGTCAACCTCAACAAATTTCTACAAGTCGTTGAAAAATACGGTCTGACTCTAAATCGCACCAAATGTATTTTCTCGGTCAGGCAAATCAAGTTGTTGGGCTATGAAGTATCTGCTGGTAATGTCAAACCAGACCCAGATCGCTTCGAAGCTCTACTGAAACTTCCACCGCCATGTGACATGAAAGCACAACAGAAGATTATCGGAATGTTCGCCTATTACTCACAGTGGTTTTCTAGATTTTCTGATAAGATACATCCACTAGTTCAGAACAAATCTTTTCCACTTTCAGGCGGAGCCTTAGCATCGTACGAAACCTTAAAGGCCGAACTGGTCCAAGCATCACTTTTCTCGATCGACTCCAACGTGCCCCTGGTAGTTGAGACCGATGCTTCCGACGTAGCAATCTCTGCTACACTCAATCAGAGCGGACGACCGGCGAACGCAATCATCCAGCTGTTGAGAAAGAAGCTTGCGCCATTGTCGAAGCGATACGTAAATGGAAACATTATCTTCCCGGTTATCATTTTAAACTGATTACTGATCAAAGATCAGTTGCTTTCATGTTCGATAATAAAGTGGCCAGCAGAAACAAAAATGATAAAATCCAGCGTTGGCGTATTGAACTTTCGCAATACTCGTATGACATAGTATACCGACCAGGTGCTGACAATATCGTGGCCGATACTTTATCTCGTGCTTTCTGTGCGAATGTTCACTCATTATCCGAATTAAGGACAATTCATTGCTCTTTGTGCCACCCCGGAATTACTCGAACATTCCATTTTATCCGTTCGAAAAATTTGCCTTTTTCTCTCGAGGATGTAAAAACAGTTATTCGACAGTGCGCTGTTTGCTCACAGTTAAAACCCAAGTTTTTCCATCCATACAATGAACCTCTAATCAAAGCAACCCATCCATTCGAACGTTTGAGCATGGATTTTAAAGGACCGATCCTTTCTACAACTAAAAATCGTTATTTATTAACAATTGTTGATGAATTTTCTCGTTTTCCGTTCGCTTTTCCATGTCCCGATATCTCCAGCTCTACTGTTATTTCCCAACTAATTGAACTGCTTTCTGTATTCGGTATGCCATCTTATGTGCACTCTGATCGTGGTTCATCGTTCATGTCTACAGAACTCAAATCCTTTCTGCATTCTCGAGGCATAGCGACGAGTCGAACTACATCATATAACGCTCAGGGTAATGGGCAAGTGGAGCGCTTGAATAGTACCCTGTGGAAAACAACATCTTTGTGTTTGCGAGAAAGGAGCTTATCTGTAGAACATTGGGAATATGTGCTTCCTGATGCATTGCACGCAATCCGATCACTTCTGTGCACTGCTACCAATGAAACACCATACGAGCGCATGTTTAAACACAATCGCAAGTCCCCTGTCGGCACTACTCTTCCTCATTGGCTCATGGAGCCTGGACCAATACTGTACCGAAGAAATACGCGTACATCAAAGTATGAACCGATCGCAGAAGTTGAACTGTTAGAAAGTAATCCCCAGTACGCCCACATTCGTTTGTCTGACGGTCGTGAGGAGACGGTGTCACTTCGTCATCTTAGTCCAATGAATGAGACACCTCACTCATTAGAAGTTACATCCCACAATCACACTACATCGAACGAACCGGTCGAGAATTCAGACGCGACACCGAGATGTAACGTGCCCTACTTCGGTGTAGGCAACCGGGTAGTATCATGCCTACGTTCAACGATGCCGATAACAGCGCTTTGTACCCCCCTTCTCGCTTTGTACATCTCATTGTTTATGTTGAACGGCACTATATCTGTATCAGATTGTGCAAATATAATATAATAATAACGTGGATCAGTTGATATCCCAGCAACAAAGAGTTAGACCATATAATCTTCGAACGCGAGAGGTTTGACGGCTGGGGAGAATGTCATGTTGTATACGTAAACTTTGATCATAACTGTCACATGTCTCATCTATTGCAGCTTTGTATACTGGAATTTTCTAGTTGATTAAAGCCTTAAAATCGGGCGTTGTCTTCTAGCCATGTGGCTGCTCATTCATTCTGTTCTACAACATGCTGTCTATCAGAATCTGGCGTTCGGTTTTGCAGCGGATTAGGATTAACGAACATCACACCTAATACGCACATGATTACGTAAGCGGTGTGTCGGCATACGCTGACCTGTACAATTAATAAACAATTAGGGATGAACACAGCAATTAGGAGGTGTGATCAATTATATCGATCTCCCCTGTCTAGCTTAGTGAACTCAGGATTGGTCAAGAGAATGCCATTTATACCTGAACACTGTTCGTACCGACACCCTTGGTCTGACGAAGCTTCTGTGTTCAGAAGCGAAACGTTACCAAAACCTTACTATAACCGATTCATTTCAAACTCTATTTTCATGATTATGGACTCCCGATCGGTCTCGAATATATTCAAATACTTTGCTGACTTCTACGAGCCTCGAGTTCGCAAACTGGCCAGCGAGTTGGTACGAACAGCCGAGACGGAAGCGAAATGGTATAATCATCGCATCTACAACTTGAGATGCCAGCAGAATAGAATCATACCAAGGGACTTGGTGGTCAAACCTCCAGATAATTCTCGCAATTCTCGGAAGGCTGCCGAAAACGCATCCAAAGTGTTCTTAAAACAAAGGATCCACAGGACCAATGAAAACCTGACAAACGCGCGATCGAAAGCCTCCAGTTTGAAGTCCGAATTGCGAAAGGTGTTATCTGAAGTGGATTTCTGCAAAATTTGTGGAAAACACGCCGAGGTTTTGGCTGCACAGACCGAGCACATTAAAGAAAGACAAGTAGGTAAGTTCAGCACTTTATTAACTTCAAAAGATAAATGTACCTCTGCTAGTTCTTTTGATGACAGTGCTCGACAATATTCTAAAGTATTTAATTTATCAGATAGGCCGCTATCGCAAACCGAACAAAGATTGTTGGAAAAGGGCTTAAACTTCTCGTTAAGTACAAAATTCTTAAAAGCTGAGGATGTTATTCCTTGCGTAGAATCCGCCCTCAACCAGCTACCTGAAAATCAGGCAGATGCACTGCGAAACGGTATATCTAGTAGTATCAAAAAACAACAACCAGAATGGATGAACCTTGCGCGAGATGAACAACAAGCACTTCTTAAATTGCGAAAAGAAGAGGAAATAGTGATCACCAAGGCAGATAAAGGCAAGGCAACTGTGATTCTTTCTAAAAGTGATTATAGAGATAAGGCAGAGTCACACCTTGCTGAAGGTCCGTATCAGGTTATTGACAACCTTAGAGCTACGACCATTATGAATAACCGTAAAAGGGTTGTTTCAAGATACCTGCGAGGAATTAAGGAAAACCTTGGTCAAAGATTATGGTTCATGCTCTACCCTAAATCTGCTCAGACACCCAGGTTCTATGGACTTCCGAAGATACATAAGGTAGGCATCCCCTTAAGGCCCATTGTAGACGGCATTGGATCCCCAACACACGAATTGGCTAAGCACCTTGCTCAGCTTTTGAAACCATTGGTTGGTAACACGAATTCTTTTATTAGTATCAGTATCACAGGGCGATAGTCGACCAAGTCGAAACGAGTGCCCAGATTCTTTCGGAGGTGTGCTTGAAAACACCCACCACTACCAGGATTGATTCTTCTTCTTGATAGACGACAGGGGGTCAAGCCCTTGTAAGCCGCATCTTTTAATATCAGCAACCTAGTCCAGGAGAACCTCAGTTGAAGAAATCCTGTCCAGTGTTGTTCAGCTTTGCCGTGATTACAGGCAACACCTTATCCAAAAGTTGCTTGAATTGGTTTTCAGAGCTCGCTGAGATAACCTCTTCCGGAAGCGCATTCCACAAGTTAACAATTCTTGTTGAGAGCGTGAATCCCTGAGGTAGGCGTAGTGTCCTTCGCTTTTGAAGCTTTAGAGCATGGCCACGGGTTCTTGAGTCCGTCACGAGAGGGAAAAACTCGCGCAGCTCGTCACCATAAGCTCCCAGTAATATGCGACGAGTTAGCAGCAGGTCGTAGCGCACACGCCGAATACTGAGCGACATGAGGTTGAGGCGTTGAACTCTCTCCACATAAGGAATTGATTTCAATCCTTGTACTTATGGTGTTTTCATCATGGTATATTTTATTACATTAATCCTACATATTTTGTCATTTGTTTTGTTATAATGAACACATGTAAAATATGTACACAATTTGAATATACGATTCACGCCGCGCTCGTGTTCTGGCTTTGGGACAAGTCTATCGTCTGATTGTTTGGGATCTGTATGCCGTGTTACGTTGAGAACTGTGTTCCGGTTTATTGCGTTCAATAACCAGAGACGTACATTGTTAGTGGTGAAATCTCCGCTGGATCAACCGCTACAAATTGGTGAGCCCCGAACATTTTTCTTTTTGAAATTTTCGTTCGTACCATATACTCCCAGTTATTTTGATTTTGCTGTCATATCTATTTTTCATTTACTAAATGGATTCTAAATCAGCATTTTCTAATACCCCATCTGAGGACATTTCTACCGACACTATGTCGCACTTTATTCTTCCCTCTTTTGGTATGAACGACCCTCGCCTTTGGTTCGCACAGATCGAAGCACTTTTCGAGTCTTACCACGTAAAAACTCAACGATCCCAGTATAATCGTGTAGTTGGCATGTTGCCATCGTCAGTCGCAAAGGAGGTTGCTGATTTAATTTACAACCGCCCGGCCGATAATCCGTACGATGCACTTAAACATGCTATTATCTCACGTATTTCATCTACTGACGAGCAAAACCTACGGAAACTTTTGTCCGGCTTAGAAATGGGTGATCACACTCCCTCACAACACCTGCGACACATGCTTCAATTACAAGCAGACAAGCCTGTTGATGACAAATCATTCGTGAATTATGGCAGCAGAGTCTTACAGCCGACGTCCGCAAAGTCTTAGCCATTATGGACAAGCACACCAGTCTCCAACACTTGGCACGCATTGCAGACGAACTTCACGATATCTCGCACAGCGTTACCTTGTCTCACGTCAGGCACACGAGTGACAAAAATCCCAGTACACAGACTCTGAGCGATTTTGAAGAGTTGAAGTTGATGTTCCATAACTTGACACTGCAAGTACAAAACATCGCACGATCCCGAAGTAACTCACGAAATCATCATCCTCGTCAGCCCACGAAACGATCCACTAGTCGTTCTAACGGATCGCGAAGCCAGATAGTAGACACGGCAGCTCTCTCTGGCACCCTTCAAAGCCGTCTCTTCTACGTTACCGACAGGGCCACTAAAATGCGATTCCTCATCGACACGGGTGCCGAAATTAGCGTCATCCCACCATCCAGTATGGAACGCAAGAACCCGTCTTCGTTGACGTTACAGGCGGCAAACGGAACGAAAATTCCCACTTTCGGTCAACGATCACTTTCTGTCGAATTAGGTCTCAGACGTAACTTTCGGTGGATTTTCATTGTGGCGGATGTAAAAGTACCGATTTTGGGTGCAGACTTCCTATCTAATTTTAATCTTTCTGTTGATTTGGCTAATCGTAAGCTTACTGACAATTTAACAAAGCTTAATACATTGGGAGTTTTCTGTAATTCACCCATACAAACAATTCGCGTGCTTATCCCAGACACATCCTCTACATACAGTTCCCTTGTGACAGAATTTTCTGATATTTTTAAACCTTCATCCTCTACTACTCCTGTCAAACACGATGTCAAACACCATATTTTGACCCGCGGTCCGCCCATTTTTAACAAACCTCGCAGATTGGCTCCCAACAAGCTTGAAGTTGCCAAATTGGAATTCGAGCACATGTTGGAGCTTGGTATCATTCGACCCTCTCATTCTCCCTGGGCTACCCCTCTGCACATGGTTGAAAAGAACAAAGCGGACGCCTGGCGTCCATGTGGTGATTATCGTGCCCTAAATCGAGTGACTGTTCCTGATCGTTATCCTATCCCCCACATAAACGATTTTGCCCTATCCCTTAACGGCAAATCCGTTTTCTCCAAGTTGGATTTAGTTCGTGCCTATCATCAGATACCAGTCGCTGAAGAAGACATCCCAAAGACCGCAATCACTACTCCATTCGGTTTCTTTGAATTTCTAAAAATGCCATTTGGCCTACGAAATGCTGCTCAAACATTCCAGAGATTCATGGATCAGGTTTTTCAAGGTTTGTCTTTTGTTCATGTGTACATTGATGATGTTCTTATCGCCAGTTCCACTCCTACAGAACACGTTGAACACCTGCGTACAGTCTTTCAGCGTTTGTCACATTACGGCATTATTGTCAATCCTGACAAATGTTTGTTTGGAGTTGCTTCCTTGGAAATCCTCGGTCATTTTGTCGACAGCTCTGGTATCAAACCTGTACCACAAAAAGTATCTGCCATCAGTGAGTATCCCTGTCCAACTTCCCTTCGTCAGTTGAGACGTTTTCTCGGTCTTGTGAACTATTATAGGCGGTTAATTCCACATTGTGCCGCTGTATCACAGCCAATGACAGATCTACTACGCGGAAAGGAGCGCGATTTTAAGATGAATGACAACGCCATCAAGTCGTTCGAATGTTTAAAATCTGCATTGAACGCAGCTACTTCACTGACGTACATGTCTACGTTTTCCAATGCGGAGTTATCACTCGCCACAGACGCCTCTCAAGAAGCAGTCGGTGCAGTCCTTCAACAAGAAGTCGACGGTATCACCAAACCACTTGTTTTCTTTTCCCGACGTCTCCAACCAGCTCAGACACGATATAGTACGTTTGGTCGTGAATTGTTGGCCATCTATTATGCAATACGTCATTTTCGCCATTTGCTAGAAGGTCGCAATTTCACTGTTTGGACCGATCACAAGCCCTTAATATTTGCCCTTGCTGCTGCTTCAGATAAATATTCACCTCGTGAGATCCGACATTTGGACTTTATTTCCCAATTCACAAGTGATATTAAATATTTGTCTGGACCGTCCAATACTGTTGCTGATGCATTTCCCGTATGGAAATTTCTGCAGTCTGTCATTCCCCCTTGGATCTACAGCAGCTAGCCCTTGCTCAACAGAACGACCCGGAACTCCAACAGTACGACACATCATCATTTTCTCGTGTTCGACAAATTCCTGTGCCCAATTCAAACTTGCATATATTGTGTGATTTTTCTACTACCCAACCCCGTCCTTTGGTTCCCGCTTCCTTCAGACGAATTGTTTTTGATCAAATCCACGGTCCATCTCATCCCGGTATCCGCGCTACTCGCAAACTTATCAGCGAGCGTTTTATCTGGCCGAGTATGCATAAAGACATTCAATCATGGACTAAATCTTGCATCCAGTGTCAACGCAGCAAAATACAGCGTCATACCATCAGCGCCCCTGGATTATTTCCTCTACCGCGCGAACGTTTCCAACATGTCCACATCGATCTGGTAGGTCCCATGGCTATATCCAATGGCTTTACATACATTCTCACTTGTATTGATCGTTTCACCCGTTGGCCCATAGCTGTTCCTATTCCTGACATTAGTGCGGCAACGGTGGCGAAAACTTTCCTGCAAAGCTGGATTAGCAACTTTGGTGTTCCATCAACCATAACCACTGACCGTGGATCCCAATTTCATTCGACCCTGTTTCGTGAGTTAAATAACCTTCTTGGTACGAACCACATTCGAAATACAGCATATCATCCCTGTGCTAATGGTCTGGTAGAAAGATTTCATCGCCAGTTGAAGGCTGCGTTGATGTCTCATGGAAATACAGAGTATTGGGCAGAGCATTTGCCATTAATTCTTCTCGGTATCCGTACGTCTGTGAAAAAAGATCTTGGTTGTTCTGCGGCTGAGTTACTATATGGCATGACACTTCGTCTCCCAGGTGAGTTGATCGCATCACCTGACGTTCCAATTGACGTTAGCATTCCTCATTACGTCAATCGTTTACGAACATTCATGCGTCAATTACGCGTAACTCCTACCCGTTCCAATACCCGTCCTTTTTATCTTCCTGCCGATTTGCGAACATGTGATTTTATTTTTGTTAGAACGGATCAGGTTCGTAGACCTCTTCAACCTCCCTACACTGGCCCTTTCAAAGTAATCAGCAGACATGCAAAGTATTTTGTCATCGACAAGAATGGTGAGCATGACACCGTCAGCATTGATCGTCTCAAAGTCGCCTATGTTGAGTCTGCTGTCTCTTCCGAACATGACGCTGTTCCAGCCAAGATTGAAAGCACTGCTGAGACTGTAGTTATTCCATCCCCACCTAGTCCCTCAAATCCAAGTGAACATTCATCACAGTCCACACCGTCTACCCAACCATGTATATACTCACCCCCCATCCGTCCCCGAACTCGTTCCGGTCGTACCGTCAGGTGGCCCGCAAATCTTGCAGACTATGCGGATTAACTTTTCTTTTCGAGCGTTTCACTCTCTTCTAACGCTCTAGGGACGGAGTATTATGGTGTTTTCATCATGGTATATTTTATTACATTAATCCTACATATTTTGTCATTTGTTTTGTTATAATGAAACATGTTAAATATGTACACAATTTGAATATACGATTCACGCCGCGCTCGTGTTCTGCTTTGGGACAAGTCTATCGTCTGATTGTTTGGGATCTGTATGCCGTGTTACGTTGAGAACTGTGTTCCGGTTTATTGCGTTTAATAACCAGAGACGTACTTTGTTAGTGGTGAAATCTCCGCTGGATCAATCGCTACA